>JAKSZT010053846.1:2184421-2221416 GCA_026826555.1 Tolypeutes matacus
GGGGGTGGTTTGGTATCTGGGAGTCTCCGGCACTCCGTGTGTGACTTTGCTGTGACCTAAAACTTCTTTGAAAATTAAATGAAAAATTGGGAGACAATGGGGATTGAGAGGAGGAAGGTGTCATGGCACACCAGACATCTGATAACACAGTGAAAAAGGGAAGGAAAAAAGGGAAAAAAGAAAAGAGAAAGGAAAAAAAATGAATATATATATATATATATTAAAGGCATTTCCTTTGCTTTTTTGCCCATTTTTTGAATATCCCAATCCACTAATTATATTTTATTTTGTTTTGTTCTTTGTTTGATTATTTGTTTTTTTCCTTCTCTCTTTTTTTTTTTTTCCCCCTGAGTTTCCTTATGTTTGTCTCTTGCATGTAAGCTTATCACACTTGTTTCTTTTTCCTAGTAAGTGTATTTGATTATTTTATGGAGTAAATGTTCATGGAGGATTTGGATCACAGAAGGTTTACAATGGGTACTGCGGGGGATTATTGGGGGGGGTGTCTGGGGGGGATTTCGTGGGGATTGGTTCATCCGAATATACATGAAAGATATACAAAATCATTCAAAGTATCGGGGGATGGGGCATGGTCACGATGGGTGGATAATCACACAATAAATGAGGGAATCTGAATTCCTAGCCTGGAGAGTTCTGCCACAGTCTCCAAGGGAGCACCAATAGTCCTCTGAGTGTAGGGACAGTGCCTGTCAAAATAGGATGACCCACTGATGTGTTTTTTTTATTGAAGACTACCCTTGTGAGTCTTTGCTCTTGTAAATGAGACTTAGCCTGTAGTTGTGGGGTGCCTAAGGGTTGCCACCTGAGAGCCTCCTTGTTGCTCAAATGTGGCTCTCTAAGCCAAACTCAGCATATGATTGCATTACCTTCCCCCCAATGTGGGACATGACTCCCGGGGATGAGCCTCCCTGGCAACGAGGGATTAATACCAAGTGCCAACTGGCAACACAACTGTAAAAAGGCCTTGAATAAAAGGGGGAGATGGTAAAGACAAATGAGTTCAAGTGGCTAAGAGACTTCAAATAGAGTCGGGAGGTCATCCCAGAGGTAACTCTTATGCACACCTCAGTAGGAGCTCATAGAACATCTAGGTGCCTATCACCCCACTCAGTGGGGTTCCTGAGAGCTCCGGAGTCCTATATAAGGGGGGATAGCCCCAGAGACTGATGCCTTATCAGTGGGTTCTACTTTGGAATCTGTGCTCCTGGGAGTGACAGAATTAGACTCAAATAAGTCCTCCCTGCACATGGTTCACCAGTCCCTTCTATTCAAACCTATATGTGATGCTGGAGTTTTTAGGTATACTTCCAGAGACTGGAGCCTCCCGCCTACCTATGTGCCAGGTGTGCATGAAATCTAGGTGGAGCTGCAACTCCTACCCTACAGCTCAATGGACTCATCCAAGTCACCTGGTGAGGAGACAACGATGGGCAATGGCCATCCCAGGAAATGGAGAGGGCCTGCATCTGCAGGCAGGATCATCCCACCCATCATATCCATGGGATATAAGGCCCCTCTCACTTGGAGTTGGAGTGGACATCACCATCCCAGTCCCCTTAGGATTGGGGGAAGAACTATGGACTAGAGTGGACTTGATGGTATTCTCTTGTTCACATATGGTGATTCTAGCAATGCAAGAAATTATAACAATGAGGTGGAGCCAGTAGCCACTTGACACTTTTGTGGTAGGGAGGGGATGAGCAGTTGAAATACAGGGGCTTCTTTGGGAGTTGGAGGTTATCCTGAGTACTGTTGTGGCAACGGATGTAGGCCATTTTAAATCAGCACACACCACTCAGAACTGAGTGGGAGAGAGTGTGGTCTACAGTGTGAACTGTGGTCTATGGTTGGTGGCAAGGCTCCAGGATGTGTAAGTTCATTGAGGATGGTGGGCCACACTGTGGGAGATGTTTGTGTGGGATGTGGTGGGAGGTGTGGGAGGTGGGCAACATGGGAATCCCAGTGGGTTCCGTGTAATATTTTGGGTAATCTAAGCACCTCTTAAAATATATGTATATATATATATAAATAACATTTTCGTAAGGAAATACACATATATGCATATATATTTATTTATCATTTTGCAAATGTTTGTATGTATTGTGAGAATTTTGATTTTTACCCATAATAAAAAAAAAAATTAACACAATAATGAAAGATGTTGTTAATAGGGAAAAGTGTGGGAAGGGGAGGGGATGTGGTAAATGGGGATCGCCCTATATTTTCGATGTAACATGTATGTAATCTAAAGCTTCTTTCAAAATAAAATTTTAAAAAAAGAATGTATAGGCTGATTTGAACAGAGTAAATGTTTGTTTTTTTGTTTTTCTTACAAAAGCAAGTCAAGTTTAAAAGCAAGATTAGGGTTAAATTATGTAGGGAAAGTGGATCTTGACTATCAGATAAGGAGTTTCTAGGTAATAGGGAATGATTCATGTTTATAAATGTTAAAATTTTGAGTGACTATTTCTAAAATACACATGACAATTTTATAACCACAGACTGATAGAAATCTTGAGATCGAAACATTCTTTGAAAGCGTAAGAGGACAGAGATTTTGAATAGGAATTTAAGTCAATTCTCCAAGGTCACACAGCTATCTGCAGGGTAATTGGCAGGACTAGAACCCAAGTTCTCTGCTACTTAACCTAACAATTATCAATAGACCCTGACAATAAGGCAGTAACTAATCTAAAACGAAATGGATATAGTGAATTAGGTCTAACTTTCCTTTTTTGTTTCATTTTAATTTAAAGTTTATTTTATTGTGAAATATTTTAATATAAAGTTCATAAAATAACTTAACAGAAGCTCCAGTTTCAGTTTCCAGTTTTAGGCTTAAAATTTGCAGGAATACAGACAGTCTAAGGAAAATCCCCTGTAAAATGTTTAGTAGGTACAGCAGACATAGCCTATGCATAACAGTTCAGATTCCAATGGATATGCCTTCAGTTTTGTTGGAGGGAAGCCCTTGATTTTCCAGAATCCACTTTGCCCATATACTTGGCAGGTTAGAGCTGCCTGACGGTGAATATCTTCCCAGCAGCAGCTCTTAACCAAAGGCTGTTGGGTATAGGGTATAAATTCTATAGCTCCCTTACACCCTGGCTAGGATGATTAGTTTTCCCATGCAGTTAAGTTCCTGTTGCTAACTATGGGGGCTGATTTACTAATGCATCCCTTTTGAGCTGCCTTCCCTTCATCTTTTCCCCATCTCCCTATCAGTGTTTCCCTCACTTCCCGAGTAAACTTTTTGCACTTGACTGGTGCTCTCAGCATTTGCTTCTGGGAGAATCTAAACTAAGACAGTACATATAACTTATAATGGGGATTAGAACATCTCTGGTGCCCTTTTATATAAACAGAAGTGCTGTTTTCTGCTGATGATTGAAGTGTTGACCTGCATGGTGGTAGAGAATGAGCCAGCTCTAATTTTTAATTTGCATGTCCTGTCATCCAGAAGATGAATGTGGGCCTTGCTTTTTCCACATACCTTTAGAAAAAGTCACTGATTTGCTTTCCTTTGTCATTTCATTTCAGCAGCAAGTGCTAAGGTCATTGGGCCTGATGGGGCCACAGAGACTGTCAGCGAGGGGCAGTGATTTGATTTCACATTCCTCTGTTTTTCAGCAGTAGAGTGCCCTAGAGTGGGCAAGGTAATGCTCCAGTTTATATTTAAATTAAAGAATATTTGTGTCTCTGGCTCGAAGGTATTAGAGCCACTCCTTGGGAGTAGGCCAGGCAAGGGGACCCCTGATATTTTGTGCTCCCCTCCCCTCTGGGTAATGACCCTCTCTGATCATTACTGGGAATGTTATTTGTCTTGAGTGTACCCTAATAATAACACCAAATATCATTATAGAAGAAACACCCCACTGAGAGCAGGTACCCAAGACATGAATTACTTGAAGAGGCTTTAGGAACATTGGTTTCTCTCTAATGATTGGAGATAACCAGGCATGCAACTGAGAACATAAAGTTCTGAGGAAGGGAACTCATGTACCATATGTACCTGCCATAAATCATGCATAGCTCAGGATCGTTCATATACTTTATCTTACATAATCAGCCCTTAAAATTCACTGATGAATGAAACAGGGCTTAGAAAGGTTAAATAACTTGCTCAGAGCAACATGTTATTTAGTGGTGGAGCCAATATCTGAACTGAGGCCTCTGATTTCAGAGCCATGCTTCACAACCTCATCTTGCTCAAAAGTAGACGATAAAGAGAAGAAATGCCCCAGCACGATTTTGTTTTTTTTTCTACTTTCTGGGAAGGGAAGAGATGCTGAGACAAGGTAACAAGAAACTTACAGCCAAATGTAAAGGGATGGAGTGTTTTCACCTTCCTGAGACCCAGGATGCATCCAGAAGAAAGGAGTGTCCTAAAATCTAGCTCCAATTAAAGGACATACCAGAGACTGACCATCCTGCATGGAGCTGAGAGTGACACAGCCCAGAAGAAGCCTGTGAGCAGAGTCTAAAGAGGTTGATGGTGTGAAAATCTGGATGGTGTCAGAGCCTGTTCCAAGACAGGAAGAGTCCTCCCTCCCAGAGTCCACCCTCTGGGCAAACAGGTCATTCCCTGCCACCTTAGGTAGTCCAGAGGGAAGCTGTTTCTCAAAAAGTGTGGTAAACTGGAGAACTTGCTCTACATTTGTATTAGGTAGCTTTTGTTGCATAAGAAAATACCCTCAAATTTGTAGCTTAAAGCAACAGCAACTTATTTAGCTCAAAATCCTGTGCATCCATTGGGTGTTTATTCTGTACTGGCTTTGCTTGACTAATCTTTACTGGGCTCTCGTGGGCATTTGTAATCATTTGGCAGGTTGGCTAGTGGAAGCATAATCTAAGGTAGCCCCACTCATATGTCTGGTGATTGGCCAGCTCTTGGCCAGGTCGAGAGTGGTGACTGGACCTTGTGGTTTTATTCAGCAGGTTAGTCCAAGCTAATTCCCATGATGGCAGAGTCAAGGTACCAGGAACAGCAAAAGAGGGTAAGCCCAATGAATAAGCACTTTATAAATTAAATTTCTTATTTTGAGATAATTACAGATTCACATGCAATTATAAGAAATAACAGAGAGATTGGATATACCTTTTGCTGAGTTTCTCCTAATGGCAACATCTTGCAAAATGATAGTATAATATCAAAAGAATATTTCCATTGATACAGTCAAAAACCCAGACAATTTTATGACCACAAAATAAGTCATGTTGGCCCTTTTATAGCTTAACCCATTTCTCTCCCAACCCCACCCCTTATTTAAATGGGTGGCAACCATGAGTCTATTCTTCATTTATGTAATCTTGTCATTTTAAGAATGTTATAAATGGTTCAAATAGTATATAGATTTCACTAGAGATTCATCCAGGTTACTCTGTGTACCAACAGTTATTTCCTTTTTGTGGCTGAGTGGTATGGATATACAACAGTTTGTTTACCACTCACTTATTTAAGGACATCTGTATTCTTCTGGTTTTTTGGCCATTACACATAAGAGAGTTATAAGAATTTTTTCACACATTATTGTGTGAACATAAGTTTTCTTTGGAATAATTGTTAAGGAATGCAATTGCTGGATCCTATGGTATTTGCATGTTTAGGTTGCAAGTGAATGGTTGAAAAATGATTTACATGCAAAAAATAAGCAAAAATGGGTGGAAGTAGCTCTACTAATTGCAGAAAAAAATAGACTTTAAATGCAAACCTGTTGTAAGAGACAAAGGACACTATAGAATAATAAAAGGTAATCTATCAAGGAAAAAGAACAACCATAAACATTTATGTACCTAAACAGGGTGCCCCAAAATATATGCGGCAAACTTTGGAAAAACTAAGTGGAGAAATAGATCCCTCTACAATTATATTGGGGGACTTTAATACACCATTATCACCTCTAGACAGAACATCTTGACAGAGGATCAATAAAATAATAGGGACCTTGAATAATATGCTAGAGCAGGGGTTCTTAATCTTTTTTCTTCCTTGGACCCCTTTGTCAGTCAGGTGAAAACCACAGACCCCTTCTCAGAATGTAGCAGCAGACAGTTTTATGACACTCAACTAGCGTCAGGTTTAATGACTACCATAATTTTGAAGTATGGATGAGCGTAAGTGATTTTTCGAGATATGCAACAATTGTAATGTGATATGAATGAATACTACTGTGATTTATAGCATACATTCATAAGTGAAGAAAATGCTAGATTTCAGTTAGAGGTCAGAAAAAATAAAGATAATAACTGACTTTTTTTTCAATTCAAACTCACAGAGCCTGTGAAATCTTACCACAGATCCCGTTAGAGGATCTGGACCTAATAGACATATATAGAACACTACACCCAAATATCACAGGATATACATTATTCTCAAATGCACATGGTTCATTCTCCAGGATAGACCACATGATAGGTCACAGAACAACTCTCAACAAATTCAGAAAGGTTGAAATTACTTTTTCTGACCACTATGGAGTGAAGCTGGAAATTAATAAGGGGTAGAGAACCAGAATAGGCACAAAGATATGGAAGTTAAACAATACGCTCTTAGACAATCAATGGGTCAAGGAGGATATTGCAAAAGAAAGAAAAAATGAGAATACAACATATCAAAACTATGAGATGCAGCAAAAGTAGTGCTGAGAGGGAAATTTATAGCCACGAATGCTTATATTAAAAAATAAGAAAGAGCTAAAATCAAACAACTAACTGCATACCTGAAGGAACTAGAAAAAGAACAGCAAACTAATCCCAAAGTAAGCAGAAAGAAGGAAATAACAATGATTAGAGCAGAACTAAATTAAATTGAGGATTAAAAAAAAAAACCTCAAAAAAATTAACAAAAGCAACAGCTGGTTCTTTGAGAAGTTTAATAAAATTGACAAACCGTTAGCTAGATTAACAAAGAAATAGAAGGTGCAAATACATAAAATAAGAAATGAGGAAGGTGGTAACACCACTGACCCCACAGAAATAAAGAGTGTCCTAAGAATATACTTAAAAAATTGTATGCCAACAAGTTGGATAATATAGATGAAATGGACATATTTCTAGAAACACACAAGTAGCCTATATTGACAAAAGAAGAAATTGATGAACTCAACAGACCAGTCACAATTAACTAGATTGAAGTAGTCATCAAAAACCTCCTAACTAAGAAGAGCCCAAGACCAGATGGCTTCACAGGTGAAATCTATCAATCATTCCATTAAGAACTAACATGAATCCTTCTTAAATGCTTCCAAAAATAGAAGTGGAGGGAACATTGCCTAACTCATTCTATGATGCCGAAATCATACTAACACCAAAGCCACATAAAGATACCACAAGAAAAGAAAACTACAGACCAATCTCACCAATGAACATGGATACCAAATTCCTCAACAAAATACTTGCTAATCATATTCAGCAACACATCAAATGAATTATGTACCATGATCAGGTGGGTTTCATCCCTGGTATGCAAGGATGGTTTAACATAAGAAAATCAACAATGTAATACACCACATTCATAGATCAAAAGAAAATAAAACACGATCATCTCTACTGATGCAGAAAAAGCACTTGACAAAATACAGCATCATTTCTTATAAAAGCACTTCAAAAGATAAGAATAGAAGGAAACAACCTCAACATGATAAAAGGTATATATGAAAAACCCATAACTAACATCAAATTCAATGGTGAAATGCCAAAGGCTTTCCCTCTAAAATCTGGAACAAGACAAGGATGCCCACTATCACTGCTCTTATTTAACATTGTGTTAGAAGTACTTGCTTGAGCAACTTAGGCAAGAAGAAGATATAAAAGGCATCCAAATTGGAAAGGAAGAAGTATAAATTTCATTATTTGCAGATGGCATGCTCCTATTTATAGAAAGTCCTGAAAATTTGCAACAAAGCTTCTAGAACTGATAAATTAGTTCAGTAAAGTCACAGGAAATAAGATCAACATGCAAAAACCAGTAGCATTTCTGTACACCAATAATAAGCAATCTGAGGAAGAAGTCAAGAAAAAATTCCATTTCCAATAGTAACTGGAGCATTTTGGCATTGTTTATGAATTCCAAAAATAGATACTGGATTATGTTTGTAAACTGGTCTGTACCTGAGCATGATTAATTTATGATTAGGGCTTTGATTGGGCCACATCAGTGGGACATTGAGTCCCCGCCCCCTTGGTGGACAGGGATTCACTGATAAAACTACACGGCAGAGCAGAGGAGTTAGTTGGAGTTTTGATGCCGGTGTTTTGAGCAGGGGCCTGGGAAGTAAGCACACAGAGGAGCAGAGCAGCTCATCCTGGAGAGATGGACCCTGGGGAGAGAGACAGGGCCGGTGGCCTGATAGTCTACAGTTGGCCTTGTGGAGAGAGGCAAAGCCTAGAGAGACTTATAGTCTACAGATGACCTTGTGAAGAAAACAGAGGAACTGAGCCCAGAGAGAAATGAGCTCTGGGAAGAGAGGAATCCAGGAAGCCTGAACCCTGGCAGATATCGGCAGTCATCTTGCTCCAACATGTGGCAAGAGACTTTGGTGAGGGAAGTAGCTTATGCTTTATGGCCTGGTAACTATAAGCTTCTACCCCCAAATAAATACCCTTTATAAAAACCAACCAATTTCTGGTACTTTGCACCAACACCCCTTTGGTTGACTAATACAGTAACTAAAAGAATCAAATATCTAGTAATAAACTTAACTAAAGGGGTAATGGACTTTTTACACAGAAAAATTCACAGGAAATCAAAGAAGACCTAAATAAATAGAATATTCCATGTTCATGGATTGGAAGACTAAACATCATTAAGATGTCTGTCCTACCCAAATTGATTTACAGATTTTAATGCAATTCTAATAAAAATTACAAAAGCATTTTCTTCTGAATTGGAAAAGCTAATTATGAAATTTATTTGGAAAGGCATGTTGTTGTCCTTGCCAAGTGATAAGTCCTGAAGATTGTCTCCAATGTTTCCTTCTAAATGTTTATGATTTTATATTTAAATGTTTGATCCATTTTGAGTTAATTTTGTATCATTCATGGGGTTTCTGTCAAGGTTTACATTTTTACCCCTATGGATATACAATTGCTACTGCACCATTTGTTGAAGAGGATATTCTTCCTATACATTGAATTGCTTTTACACCTTTGTGGAAAAAGAGTTGGTCATACATGTGTGTGCTGTTTCTGGGTTCTGTGATTTGTTCCACTGATATATATGTCTATTCCTCTGTCAATACCACAAACCTTGATTACCATAGCTATATAATTAAGTCTTGAGGTCAAGTAGAGTGATTCTTCCCACTTTATTCTACTTTTTCAGAATTTTCATAGCTATTCTACATCTTTTGCCTTTACATAAATTTTGTAATAATGGTTTTGAGATCTGCAAAAAAATCTTGCTGAGATTTTGACTGGAATTGTGCTATAACTGAATAACAATTTTTGAGAATTGACATCTTTACTTTGTTGAATATTCCAACCCATGAACTTGTTATGTCTGTCTTTCCATTTATTTAGATTTTCTTTATTCAGCATTTTGAAGTTTTCAACATACAGGTGCTGTTGATTTTTTATTAGATTTATGTCAAAATAATTCACTTTTGAGGGATTATAAATGGTATTGTATTTTTAATTTCAGTGTCAAAGTGTTCATTGCTAGTATATAGACACACGATTTATTTTTATATGTTTATCATACAACTTGTAACCTTCCTGATTTCACTTATTAGTTCTAGCAATTTTTTTCTTGTAGATTCCCTGGGATTTTCTACAACCACATCATCTGAAATATGGATTGTTTTATTTCTTCCTTTCTGCCCTCCCCTCCCCTCCCCTCCCCTCCCTTCCCTTCCCTTTCTTATCTTATTGCATTGGCAAAAATTCCAGAGCTACCTTTAGTAAGAACAATGAGAGTAGCCTTCCTTGCCTTACTCCTGATTTAACAAAGAAAATATTCAGTCTATTACCATTAAATATAATGAAAGCTATGGATTTTTTTGGTACATGTTCTTTAACAAGTTATGAATAGTCTTTCTTTTCCTATTTTACTGAGAGTTTCTATTATGAACTGATGTTGATTTTTTGTCAAATAATTTTTCTGCATCAATTTCTATGTTCATGTGATTTTAATTTTTAGCTTGTAGATATAGTGGATCACATTGAATGATTTTTGAATATTGAAACCACTTTGCATAATTATTTTTTATATATTTCTGTATTCATTTTTCTAATTTTTGGTTAATGATTTTGCACCTATATTCATAAGGAATATTGGCCTATAGTTTCCTTTGTACTTTATTTGTTTGGTTTTGTTAGAAGGGTAATAATAACTTCATAAAATGACTTGTGAAACATTCATTGGTCTTCTTGGAAAAGATTGGGTAGAACTGGTGTTAATTCTTTTTTTAAATGTTTGGAAGAGTTCTCCAATGAATACATATGGGTCTGTAGATTTCTTTTGGGGGAGGTTTTTTATTATGAATTCAAACTCCTTAATAGTTTTAAAGCTTTCCAAATTGTCTATTTCATATTATATCAGCTGTAGTATTTTTTGTTTTTGAGGAATTGGGACCATCTATGTTGTCAAATGTATTAGTCAGCCAAAAGGGCTGCTGATGCAAAGTACCAGAAATCTGTTGGCTTTTATAAAGGGTATTTATTTGGGGTAGAAAATTACAGTTACAAGGCCCTAGAGAGTCCAACTTGAGATACCATAAGAGGTACTTCCTCACCCAAAGTCTGTTGCCACATGTTGAAGCAAGATGGCAGGGGATGTCTGTGAGTGTTCAGCCTTCCTCTTTCTTCTCAAGGCTCTGTAGTCCCAGCTTTTTTTTTTTTTTTTAAAGATTTTATTTATTTATTCATTTATCCCCACCTTGCTGCTTGTGCTCGCTGGGTCAGCTAACCATGCTACACGGGCAGGCTTGCCTTCACCAGGAGGCCCCAGGAACCGAACCCGCGGCCTCCCATATGGTAAACGGGAGCCCTACTGATTGAGCCACAGCCGCTTCCCTCCCAGCTTCTTCTGATCTCAGCTGAAGGCTGGATGGCTTGTTTCTTTCTGTGCTCAACTGCTTTGTTCTCTTCACAAGGTCAGCTGTAAACTATCAGGCGAATGGCTTATCTCTTTACCCGGGGTGTAAGATCAAGGTCCTCTCCTCTTCCCTATCTGTGGAGCTCTCTCTTCATGTGTGTATCTTATTCTGTGTCCTCCTTCAGTGAATGCCCATTTATATAGCTCACCAAGGGCGTGGGGCCTCAACCCTGTACACCCTAATAACATGGTCGAATCAAATCCCTCATTTTAACATAATCAAGTTTGAATTTAATACAATCAAAGTGTATCACGCCCAGAGGAACAGATCAGTTTAAAAACATAATCAATATCTCTTTTTGGAATTCATAAATATCAAACTGCTACATCAAATTTATGTATTTAGAGTTGTTCATAGTATTCTCATGTTATCCTTTTGATGACTACACGATCTGTTTTGATACCCCCTGTTTCATTCCTGATATTGGTAAGTTGTATCACATCTTTTTGTCAATCTTATTTCATTTTATTGATCTTTTCAAAGAATCAGCTCTTTTGTTTCTTGATTTTCTAAATTGTTTTTCTTTTTCCAATTTCATTGATTTCTGCTCTTACTTTCATAATTTCCTTTCTTCTTTTTGCTTTGAGTTTATTTGCTGTTCTTTTTCTAGATTCTTGACATAGGAGCTTAGATTATTGATTTGAAACTTTTCCTCATCTCTAGCATATGAATTTAGTGCTATATATTTTGCTCTCAGACTGCTTTATCTGTGTTCTCAAATTTTGATATGCTATATTTTAATTTCTATTAAATTCCATGCATTTTTAAAAATTTCCTTTGAGACTCCCTCCTTGGTCCATGTATTATTTAGAATTGTGGTTTTTGGCTTATAAATGTTTGCACATTTTCCTGTATCTTTCCATTATTAATTTTTAGTTTTATTTTATTGTGGTTGGAGGACACACTGTATGCATTCTCCACAATTTTTAAAAATATTTATTGAAGATTGTTCAGTGGGCCAGCTTATCTTGGTAATATTCCATGGGCATTTGTAAATATTGTTTATTCTGCTATTGCTGGGTGGAATATTCTATAAATGCCTATAGACTGTTGATCAGTGTGTTGAGTTCTTCTATATCCTTACTGACTTTCTGTCTAGTTGTGTAAATTATTGAGAGAGGGATATTGAAGTCTCCAACTATAGTGTGGGCTTATCTATTTCTAATTTCCATTCTGTCAATTTTTACATCACATATATTTCACCTCTGTTTTTTGTTGAATAAAATTTAGGATTGCTGCGTCTTCTTGATAGAGCAGTTGTTTTATCAGTATACAATATCCCTCTTCATCTAGTAAATTTCTTTGCTCTGAAGTCTACTTTATCTGATATTAATAGAACTACTCTTGCTTTCTTTTTATTATTGTTCACATGAAATATTTTCTCCAAGCGGTTTACTTTCAAATGGCCTATATTGTTTTATTTGAAGTGAATTTTTCTTGACAGCATGTCATGTTTTTACTTGGCTATTCTGACATCTATCTTCTAATTGGAATATTTTGACTATTTTATGTTTACTATAATTATTGGTGTGTTAAGGCTTAAATCTTCCATTTTATTTATTTTGTTCTGTTTTATTTCTCTGTTTTTAATTTTTCCTTTTTTTCTTTCCTTCCTATGGGTTTTCAGTAGATTGTGTTATCTACCCCAGAAAAATCATATTCTTAATCTTAATCTCATTCTTGTGGGTGTGAACACATTATAAATATGGCCTTTTGAAGATGTTATTTTTAGGTGGCCAAATGAATCACTATCAGTCTTATATTGAGAAAGAAACAGGAAGAACCTAGAAGTTGGAAGTCAACTGAACCCAGAAGAGAAAGGAGGGACCATCACTATGTAACAGGAAAGTCAAGGAATTCAAGGATTACCAAAATGCTACCAACACCAGGAGAAAGCAAGCTCTGAAACCATGAATCAATAAATTACTATTGACAAGCCAACCTATTGCATGGTATTTGTCATAGCGGCAGGGAAACTAAGTCAGGGTTAAAAATATTTTTAGCATCCCATTTTGATTTATCTATAATGTTTCTGAATGTTTAAATATCTGTTTAAATATCTTGTTTAGTGTTTGCTCTAGGTATTACATTATATATACATAACTTATGACGGTACTTATGGCATCATTTTATCAGTTTGAGTGGAGTTTAGAAATCTTACTTCCCTTTATGTCTCTATGTCTTCTCCAATTTACAATATATTTGTCTTAAATATTTCCTGTATGTTTATTTAGAACGACATAAGACATTGTTATAATTTTGCTTCAACCACCAGACACAATTAAAAATCTCAAGGGGAGGAGAAAAGTCTATTTTATGTATCCATATTTTTGCTTACCATGTTCATTCTTCCTGATAGTCCAAGGTTTCTTATTTTTTGTTTTCTTTCAACTTAGATAATTTTTAAGCCATTTTTTAAAGGATAGTTATGTTAGTGACAAATTTTCTCAGTTTTCCTCCCTCTAAGAATATATTTATTTTCCCTTCTATTCTGAAAGATATTTTCACTGGATATAGGATAATATGTTGACAATTATTTTCTTTCAACATTTGAAAAATGTTGTACCTTTTCCTTCTGTACTCTATGCTTTCTGATCAGGATTCATTTGTCATTTGAATTATTTTCCCCCTATAGTTAATTGTCATTGTTTTCTCATTGCTGTTAAGGTGTTTTCTTTGTCTTTAG
This sequence comes from Tolypeutes matacus, assembly GCA_026826555.1. NCBI lineage: Eukaryota > Metazoa > Chordata > Mammalia > Cingulata > Chlamyphoridae > Tolypeutes > Tolypeutes matacus. The sequence goes on from JAKSZT010053846.1 coordinate 2,198,225, forward strand.
TTTTGAGAAATTTGACTATGATGTGCCTTGGCATGGATTTATTTCAGTTTATCCTATATGAGCTTCTTGTATCTATAAAGGTTTGTGGGGTTTTTGCCAAATTTGGGAAGTTCTCTACCATTAGTTCTTCAGGTATCTTTTTTTTTTTTTTTTTTTGAGGTACCAGGGAATGAACGCAAGGCCTCATACATGGGAAGCAGGTGCTCAACCACTTGCACTACATCTGCTCCCCTCCAAGTACCCTTTAAGCTCTGGCCTCATTCTCCCCTCCTTCTAGGACTCTGATGGTATGAATGTCTGATTTTATATTAAATTCCCACAGGGTCCCTGGGTTCTCTTTGATTTTTTTTCGGTCTATTTTCTCTCTCTTGTGCAGCTTGAATAATCTCTATTGTTCTATATTCAAGTTAGTTTACTCTTTTAACTGTGTCCTTCATTTTGCTGTTGAGCACATCCATTATGTTTTATTTTAATTAGCTAAAAGTATTTTTCAGTTCTAAAATATTCATTTTTAAAATATTTTCTATTTCTTTGCTGAGGCTTTCTATTTTTGCATTTTTTTCAAGCATTTTTGAAATTGCTTGTTGAAACATTTTTATGAAAGTTGTTTTAAAATTTTGTCGGATAATTCTAACATCTCTGTCATGCCGGTGTTGTCATGTATTGATGTGTTATTTTTATTCAGTTAAAGATCTTTCTTGCTCTTGGTATAAGTGATTTTCAATTGAAACATGAACATTTTGGGTATTATGTTATGAGATAATCTTATTTACATGTTCTGTTTTAGCTGGCTTCCTCTTACACTATTCTGACATAAAAAGACAGGTTTTACTGCTAGGTGGGGTAGAAACCAGGTTCCCTATTGGCCTCTATTGACTCAAATAGGGAGGGTACTTGTTACTGCTGGGCGGGGGTAAGAGTTCTGACTTCCCACTAGAGCTCTGCTTATACCTTCTGGCTGGGAAGTGTAGAAATACCTTGCTGGAGTTCACATAAACTCTATTGACACCATGAAGCTGATGTTAATGTTGTTAATACTAGACAGTGGTAAAATTCTTGACTTCCCATTAGGTCTTCCTCATAGTTTGCCATCAGAGACGAAGAAGTAAACCTCTTTACTGTCTTGTTACGGCCATGGGAAGATGAAAGTCTGAGATGAAATTCAAGGTACAAGCTCCTCACATGGTTTCCTCTTATACTTTGGGGAGGGCGTTTGGGGGGAAGTCTAGCTGCCTCCTGGCCTCCTGCTTGGTCTTCTCTGATACCACCCCAAAAGGGGTATTGGGGTGTCTCATTACAGCCTACCAAGAGTGAAAATCTAGGTTCCTCACTCATTCTTTGCTGGCTTGAGTGGGGAAGGTATCACAGTTATTTCTGTGGTGGTTGGCTAGATTAGAACATTTTTTTTTTTTAAAGATTTTATTTGTTTATTCATTTATCCCCCCCTTGCTGCTTGTGCTCGCTGGGTCAGCTAACCACGCCGTGCGGGCGGGCTTGCCTTCACCAGGAGGCCCCGGGAACCGAACCCGGGGCCTCCCATATGGTAAACGGGAGCCCTACTGATTGAGCCATAGCCGCTTCCCAATTAGAACATTTTCTAAATATACTATTTCTTACTAGCGTCTCTTTTTCCTGGTCCTTTGGTTACAGAGAACTGGTTTTGTTGAGGTTTCTTTCAGGTTTACTAGCTACCATATATGGATTACCATATATCAGCTCCAAGTATGTGATTTATGTAGCAAAATGAAAATCCAAGGAATTCACCATGTCATTTCTTGCATTCTGAGGTCCTAGCCTGCCTTCTTCCCTCCACATTTCAGAGCCTTCTTATGATTGTTTTATACATAATGTCCTGGATTTTACTTGTATTTAAATCCAAGTGTGAGGAATTAGGGCAAAATATATCTAATTAATGCACCTTCCTGTAAGCAGTAGTCCCACAAGCATTTTTAAAATTTCCATTTATTTCAAGTTTGTTATTTTCTAGTCACAAGACAATATCACGTGTTAGAGAAATCATTTCGTTTGCCACTTGTTATAAGAATCTTCAGTCACATTACAAATATATAAACGCACTAAGGGGAGACATTGTCAGCCACTTTTATAACCTATCAAAATCTCTGTGATGGACACTGGACAAGAAGAGGAGAGAAATGTTGAGGAACAGAGGATAGAGATTGAAAAGTCTGCTGAGTAGACAAAGGAGAAACTACCTTTTATATCAATTTAATAAACACATATATCAGGAATGATGCCCCAATCAGTAAAAGCTGCAGTATTACATAACTGGGTAATAAAAATGTGTGTAGTAATCAATTCAAGATGTTGAAGTGTCAAAATGAGCAAATAAATTTCAAGTGGGTGGTAAGATGAATATAGACACATGGAGATGCCATAACCAAGGTACTCCTTATAACTTTTCAGTTACTTATTTTCTAGCTTGATGAAAATGTTTCACTATTTCCAATGGTACAGAACAAATTGAATGGAAATTAATTTCATGTACTTGTAGAATGACTTCTGAAGTATTTTTTTTTTAAGTTTCTGGAGTCATTTTTCTTACCTCTTGTGGAACATCCAAGTTCTCCCACATTATGTCTGTCATAGAAATTAGAGATAAAGTTTGTAGTCCCTTGCAAGCTTTTTCCTAAAAACAAGCCTGAAACTCTTCTGTTTTCACTTGAATCATCCATTTTCCAATACATTATGTTCCAAGTTCAGTGTGCAGCAGAAGTATTTCCTCAGAAGCTGGAAAGTCTCCTCAAAGTGAGGTATAACCCACCTCATCACCATGAGGTGGGCAGTCAAGCCAGGGCCATAATTATACTGGGAATATAACAACAAGGAATCGTAGAGTGCTACGTCAACTTCATTCTGCTTCTGTGTTTCAAACTGCCATATGTTAAGTGGGTTTTCTGTGTTGCATACTGTAGTATATCATTTACATATTTTCTCTCATTTACCTTCTTTTGTATACGTATTATAATCATCATTTTACAGAGAAGGAAATTGAGATTTAGAGGCATTAATGATTAGCAGGAGGGCACACTGCTAGTAAGTGACAGAACTGGGACTCAAACTCAGTTCTCTCTAGTTCAAAGGCCTGAACACTTTGCCATGATTTCATGTTGTCTCCCCATATAAAACTCAAATGACAAAAACAGTGTGGTCAGGTTCCTAGGGACAGAGGAATTGATTCTACAGCTTTTGGAATTTAGGATTAAAGTGAAATTTGTGACACTGGAGTTGAACTTCAAAGTATGAAGAGGCTACAAAAGGCTTCATATTTCTCCAAGGATACTCAAACATGGCATTTTTGTGATAGTTTTAGGTGAAATTCAAGAGAAAGAAATGTTTAATGGAGTTTTTAGCAGAGAGTCTTAGATACCTCCAAGTGTGACAAAACTTTCTTATTCTGAGATTAAATTAATTAATGCTATATAAAGCTTTGAGATACTAGACTGAAAGGAGCTTTAGAAATAAAAACTCTTCCTCCTGTTTCCCTTGACCATTTTACTCTCCTGCTTTGGTAAGTAATAGTGCAAACACATTTGTTTGCAGCATCTTAAGTAGCAAATTAACATTTGTCAACAAATATTAACATGTTTGAAATTAATGTCTCTGTAGAATGCCTGAAGTTAGACCTTCCTTTCTGAATGTAGAGTTTACTTGCAGCTCTTTATTCTACTTCTATTATGGAGACATCAAAATTGTAAGAAGGAAAATCATTAAACCAACAAAATACAAATCGTTGCAGACTGATTGCCATCACCAGAAACCATCTACATGTCTGTATGTATGTGGAATTTGAAAACTGCCTCTTTTCCCAAAGATCCATTAACAATGAAAGTCCTATTGAACAGGGTACTTTGGAAAGAGAAAGAAGAGAAAATAAACTCCCAAGATTTAGGAGATGAAAAGGACTCGAGATCATGTTTGTTCATTCATTACTTTATTCATCAATATATATAGTCATAATTAAGCAGAATGGCATTGTGGATAGAATGGATATTGGATTCCTGCAGACAATGTTTCATATCCAACTCTTCCACTTTCTGCTTATGTTGCTCATCCTCTCTGAGCTTCAGTTTCCTCATCTGCAAAATGGGTTTTCCTATTGAATTGACTCTTTTAGCTTTATGACCATCTTTATCCCAAGTCATACTCATTCTCTTGAAGTCTACTTTTTCAGATATTAATGTAGCTGTTCCAGCATCCTTATCCTTAGAGTTTGCATGGTATATCTTTTTCTGTCCTTTTATTTTCAACCTAAGTCTTTATATTTAATGTGTGTCTATTTTAAGCAGAATATAGTTGAGTCTTGCTTTTTATCCACTCTGAATATCATTGCAGTTTAATTTCTGATGTTGTTTATTTATATTTAATATAATTATATATTTGAACTTAAATCTGCCACCTTGTTCTTTGTATTCTGCTTGGCAACTCTTTTTTTTTTTCCCTGCTGCTACATTCCTGTCTTCCTTTGAGTATTATTTTTCAGTATCCATTCTACCCTCCACTCCTGGAGATAGTTCAAATAGGTTATTTTTTGAGATGTTTCGCTCATTGGCTAGAAGTCAACTTATGATAGCTATTTCTTAATCATGAATTCCTCTCATAATATAATAAATAATCTACAACTCCTGAAACCAGGTGGATATAATTTTATTTTTGACTTAAAGAGGACTTAGAGTATAAGAACAATATGTAGACTAATATACAATGACATGTCAAAATGGTAGTGTTTATAAGTATGTTCAAGAAAGTACTAAAGCATGGTAATAGGCTGTGCAGAAGAAGGGCAAGAAAGGAATTTTTAAGAAAGCTATTGAAAAGGACAGTTCATTTGCAAATATTCATAAATAGAAAGAGAATGGCACTGTTAGTGAACTCTAATTACTACAATGGTGAAATGCAATATATATATGTGGGCATGTGGGAGATATGGGCATAAAAGTAGGCATACTCGACATGTTGAGGTATTCTAAAGTAATTCTTGGAAATGTGTACTTCATTTTAATGGTGCTGAGGAATAACTAAAGGGTTAAAAATCATTTAGATGATATGGTGCCATGTATATTTATAAAAATCACTCTGGTGGTTGTGTAAAAGATGTTGATTGGAGGAAGAAAAGTCTGGGGACAGAGGCCATATACTCTGTTTTGAAGATAAAGAAATTGAGTCTCAGAGAACTGATGTGATTTACTTAAGTCACAAATTATTAAGAGGCATAGACGATCCGGATTCCTAATGAATTTTTAATATGACTTTCTTTACCCAGTACTTTTTAAAATTACATTTAATGTATTCACATAATAAATGCTTTTGATGATATTGGAGGTAATAATATGATGTGGTTGTTTACTATTAAGATATATTGACATTTGCAACCAAAACTATGCTAACAAAGAGTGTCAGAGATGTCTTTATATATATGTATATACCTAATTCCTAAAGGGAAAAGGGAAAAAATTGATAGTCATTTGAGGTATTGGCTAGGTGGTTTAAGAGGACAGGCTTTCTGTTCCAAACGTATAACAAATACCCTTTTTTTTTTTTTTTTATTATGGGTAAAAATCAAAATTCTCACAATACATACAAACATTTGCATAATGATATATAAATATATGTGCATATATGTGTATTTGCTTACAAAAATGTTATTTATATATATATATATACATATATTTTAAGAGGTGCTTAGATTACCTAAAATATTACACGGAACCCACTGGGATTCCCATGTTGCCCACCTCCCACTGCTGGTGGGAACAAATACCCTTTTAACCTGTTCCCTGAATAGATTTTATACACATTGTGTCAGCCAAGTCATTTTGGCTATTCACCCCCCCCCCTTCCATCTTAAGCTAGATATATGATTGACTGGAGACTATATTTGATTGGCAGCTATAACAATTTAAATATAAACACTTTATTAACCTCAGAAAGAGTGTCTTAGTAAAAGAATATGATGGAAACAGACATACAAGGTAGATGGGTTTGTTCTGAAGCCAATCACATTGTAACTTAATGTGACAGAAGCAATGGATCAAATGGAATGCTGTGTAAAAGAGTTCCAAAGATATTTTCTTATCTTTCTTGAAACTGCAGCTCTCTGTAGGCAAGAAGACCTGATACTAGAGGAATATGCAAAAATGATGTCTTCTTCTACCTCAAAGGATTATAACGGACACCAAATTCTCTTGTTGAGTTGTCTTTTCAGATCCGGGATGACTCCAGGAAGGTACTCTGTCCTATGACCTGGCTGCCCCTTGACCCTTGACTCAGATATGAGTGATTATTTCTGGATGAGTTGGTTAAGAAAAGAGTTAGATGATTAATCAATACTAGTAGCTAATTTATTAAGCACCAATCATGAAATAAGTAGTATATTAAATGCTGTACATGTATTAACTGATTTAATCTTCACAACAACCAAATGACATGGGTAATATATTTAGTTTACGGGTGGAGAAACTGAAGCTCCAAGAGTCTATGTAAGTTGTGTAAGTAGCCAGAATAAGAATAAAGGCATATTCTCTAGATTCCAAGCTCTTAAACTCCAGGACTCGACTAAATATTGGTCTCCATGACTGCACAATATCTCAAAATGCAAATCATTCTGATGGCCATCTTGCATAGTTGCCCATAATGTTCTTTCAGATATATAAAATTTATTTAATCTTCCTAGCAATCCTGTGAAATAGGTATTATTCCCATTTCACAGCTATAGTAATAGAAAGCTCAAGAGGCCAAGTGATTTTTTCAAGGTTTTCATGGAAGAATCAGTATTGGATTTTGGAATAAGTTAGGCTTGGGTTCAAATCCAGGATCAAATCCAGCTGGGATTAAATTTATAAGCAAATAAATTAAATTCACTAAGCTGAATTTTTATTAAATTCATCTTATATTTTTCTCAATACAGGGCCTCACAATATATATTTGGTATTTCATTAATCCAATCAATAGAGACCTTGATGTTGTCTAATTTCTAGGACTAAAGGAGAGAAAAATAAAATGTTATAATTAAAAATTGAATTCAGGCAAATGCAAGCAAGGACTGTGTTATCATAGAAAAACCTTCTAAAGAGGATTTCGTAATCTGAGAAAAGCAAAGCTGTGAAAACATCAAAGATTTTAATAAGTGACACTGTTCTTCATGGCCCAAAGGAAACACATGCCTCTTAACTTTTTAGTTTGCCATAATTACTTCAGTTTAACCCAGTTGTAGGTCTTATTAGTCAAAAACCATTGAGGAAGCAGTCTTCTGCTTTCAGGAGGATGGACATACTTTTCTCTATCCCTTACACTAAGTATAGCTACAAACCTTGGATATATATACATTAAAAACAGACAATCATAAATATAGAAAATATAGAAAGGCTCTGAAGGATGATGGAGAGAAGCAAGCAGATTAGCTACAGACTTCAGGAAATGAGGAATGATAAGTATCTAGGTTTTTCTTTTGCCCCATATATCCAGACTTGGAACTGAAGAAGCCCTTAAATGGGAAATTCCAAGAGGCAGAGACAAACAAAGCCTCAGTAAAAGCTTGTTCTCTGTAACCAAAGGACCAGGAGCATCTTAGCGAGGCAGAAAATTTATAGTCAATAGCTATTCTATTCCAGACAAACCCCACAGAAAAAGCTGTGGTTCCACCCCCACCCAGGCCAACAGTGATTGAGCAGGTAGTTTAGAAATCCATCCTCATGAGGCTCTACGGAACCTGCTGGGTTGGTGTCAGAGAAGGTCAAGTAGGGACCTTAGACTTAATCTCCATATACTTCTAATGTTTTCCCCCATCTCAGGAGTGTGAATTCCACACCTACTGCTGTGGTGTCGGAGGCTCAGTAGAGAGTCAAAATTTTCATCATCACTCAGTGATAATGAGGTCAAACCTACCACCATGTCAGTGAGACCATGTCGAAAGCTGAACTCCCACCCCACCCCAGGTCAGTGTTTGATCTTTGTTTTGATACCAGGAGGGCTCTCCCCAGCTCTCTCTTTCTTGGTGCTTCTTCAGCGAACTAAATGGTCTACAGTTTAGCATACAGCTCCAATGAATCTATCAGTCTCCTCCCAATTGCCTTTCTTTATATATATATATATACTTAAAAAAAAATAGATATTTAGATAACATAACTGTTACATAAAAAATATAGGGGATTCCCATATGCCCACTCCCTACCTCTCCCACATTTTCCCACATTAACAACATCTTTCATGAGTGTGGTACATTTGTTACAATTGATGAACACATTTTGGAGCATTGCCACTAAGTGTGGATTATGGTTTACATTGTAGTTTATACTCTCTCCCGCACAAATTTGTAAGTTATGATAAGATATGTAATGGCCTGTATCTGTCATTGGAATGTCATTCAGGACAATTCCCAAGTCCCCAAAATGCCCCCATATTACACCTATTTTTCCCTCTCCCTCCCCTCAGAACCTCCAGGGGCCACTGCCTCCACATCAGTGATAAAAGTTCTTCCATTGCTAGAATCACAGTAAGTTTATAGTAGAATAACAGTAAGTCTACTCTAGTCCATCATTCGCCACAAGCTCCACTCTTTTTGAGAGGTCTTTTAAAGCTTAAATATTTCCCCATCTACTCAAATGAAGTAGTTCCTCTGAGGGAGGATTTAGAGCTCTCTGTCCTATGGTCTGCATCTCCTTTTGGGCAAAATCTCTGAGCTTCCACTCTGGTCCTGGGGGTTGGGACAGTGGAATGCTTCTCTCTGAGTGACACCCCTGCCATAGGAGCCGAGAAGTCAGTCAGGAGAGGAGCTGAGGCAGGAGCCCCAGATCTCCTCAGCCCTAACACCAGGGCAGAGGTGATTGGGACCTCAGAATCCTTAGAGGTGCTTCGCCCAAGGTAGAGCTACCATCCTATGTGTTGGGCTGGGAAGAAGAAGGAAGACCTCACCTTTCCGTTACCCTCACCTGGAACTAAGCCTCAATAACAGGTACCTTTCTGGAAAGATAGCCCTCTGACTAGAAGCTGGAGGGAGAGGGATCCTGTGTTCTTGACTATACTAGTCTGGAGTGGAATTTCTGTCACACTGAGCTGGGAGCAGGAAGGGAGAGCATGGGTCTAGGTTCAGATATTATAGACTGGCAGTTCTTAACTTAGTTTTAGTAGATTCTCTTGAATAAATATTTCTTCATTTGTTGAACACACTTATGGCCATTTCTAGAGACTTTATTTATTTATTTATTTTAAAGATTTTATTTATTTATTCATTTATCCCCCCCCTTGCTGCTTGGGCTCGCTGGGTCAGCTAACCACGCCGTGCGGGCGGGCTTGCCTTCACCAGGAGGCCCCGGGAACCGAACCCGGGGCCTCCCATATGGTAAACGGGAGCCCTACTGATTGAGCCACAGCCGCTTCCCTCTAGAGACTTTAAATGATTGTTTTTAAACAATGTTCACCAGTTTCACTAGGGTCAGCAGAACTCCTCATGCTGCCATGCTAAAAGGGGAACCCATCTCTATTATTTCTTAAAATTGCATATGAATCTACAGTTAATTAAAAACAAAAAGTTAAAACACAAAACAAAAGACTACGATAGTGCTCAAGATAGGTATTTTGTTGTAAGTGATTTGAGGGGAGATGGTCTCAGGGGAGTGAGGGAAAGTAAAAGGGGCAGGAGATGGAACTAAACAAGGACGTGGTCTCAGCTAGCAACTAGTTTCATCTCGATCTCATGATATCTCCTGAACAGGGTTTTCACCATAGATTTGGTTCCATCTTGAGACCTGTCAGTCATTCATTGAATTCAGGATGTCCCTGGAGAGGGACTAATCTCTTGAGCAAGGTGGCTCATAGACGTCAAGGGCAATTACATGGAAAAAGGGCCAGCTGTGAGCAATTAGCAATCAACACTGACAACAGGTGGGGTGTGGGCACATTGGCCAGGTAAAGCGGATGTGAGTGGCACACAAAAGCATCTTTTACTTATAAACATTCATTCATTCTGCTATTTTTTTTGGAGCGAACACTGTTCTAGAGGCTGGAAATACCAAGATAAATGAGACCCAATCTCTACCTTCTATTGCTTATGAAAGTGAGATAGAAAGAACAGATGGTTATGGCAAATAAGCCAAAGCCATTTTTGTCCTACTCATATAAAACCGTACAGCTGAATCGACGTTTCTAAGGATGTCCCTTCCCATTTGAGGGAACAAATCAATGGCATTGAAGTAACTTGTTCAACATTTCAAATATTGTTTTCATACTCATTTAACAAAGAGCTATTGAACACCTTGCTAGGCACTACTGTTAGGAAGATAAGCCATGGCTCTTCCTTTAAGGAGCTAATCAAGCAGTGAGGAACTTTGAGAAATAAATCAGGGATTGCTGACAGGGAAGTATATGATAAAGGTCAGTCCAGGAAACAATGAATACACACAGGAGGCGTATATGGTTTTAGGGCTGAAAATTTGCCCACATCCTCTGATTCCTAATTCAGTGCTCCTTTCCTAAGCTATAAATAAAAAAAATGGATGGAAAAGGTTCTCTAGGAATTCCCTAGGGTTTACATTGACTCATAATCATGTTAAATACATCAGCCATCACATTATGTACTGCTAGAGTAAACCCACTATTAAAATTTACCATGGTTATAAATAAAAATAGCGTTGTTTTTGCTTCCATAAATTTAACTATGTCTTCTGAAATAAATATAATTGCATTTATTGGCATACTTAGAATGGGTAACCTTGTGAAAATTATTCATAAGTGTTAAAAAAGAGACAGCAGGGGAAAGAAGCTAAGGGGAAAAATGAGCAGGATATTATCATAACAATTGGAAAATGATTTTTATGCTTACTGGCAAAACATTATGAAAGCATGTTCTAAAAATCTTTCTTCATAGCCTTTTGATCATATTACCGAAGTGTTATTTTTCTATCAATTTGAACCAGAAGAAAATATTATAAAGATGAAAATACATTCAGTACAAAATAAGAAAAAATCTTCATACCATACTTTTTTTTTTTTTTCCTATTTAGTGTAAGTGGGCAATTGTACTAGCTAAACAATTTCTTGGATATTTTAACTATTTCATTCACTATGTTTTCTGATTTTAAAACTACTGGTCAATCATTTAGGAAATTTGGAAAATGTAAAAATGTATAAAGATTATAATCTGGTGCTTCTAAATGTTTCACTTGTATCATGTAGGCTGTTGATTTGACTTAGCAATTCTTTTTCAGGGTAGGGAAGCACCTTACTAGTCCCAGTTTATAAAAAATACTGCTTTGTTTTGTTATCTTTTTAAAAAAACAAAATTTTAACAAATTAAATTTAGACAAACGTCCTTCTGTCGTTTGGTGGGCATGTATGTAAATAGGGGCCGAATGGCCCTCAGCTGGGTTCGTTAGCTTGGCACAGTAGGATGGACAGATACACCGAACTAGGCTAGGAAGGAAAAGAGGCTTTATTTGCAGGCGGGAGACAGTAGATGTACAATTTCAAATCAGCCTCTCCCTTGAGAGTTTTTTTTATACTTTTATACTGGTTGAAACAAAGAAAGTTAATTATAAGAGTGACATTCCTAAGGAGGGTTGGGAAAAATTAGTTAATCTTAAAATATGCATGGTACCTGGGATTGGGTAATCTTGGGGTGATAAGGATGGGGGTGGTATGGATATGAAGGTACAGATAATTACTGATGTCATTTAAGATGAGGAAGCACATAGGTATACATTTTTTTTTCACTTTATTTTTTATTTTTTTGGATTTTGTAATTAGCTTTATTTTTTTTAACAATTTTTTTTTTAATTTTTAAAAAGATACTTAGATTACATACGTTACACAAAAAAATATAGGGATTCCCATATGCCCCACTGCCCACACCTCCCACACCCTCCTACATAAACATCCTTCATTAGTGTGGCACATTCATTGCAATTGATAAATGCATCCTGGGGAATTGCCACTAAGCATGGACCATAGCTGACATTGTAGACCATACTCTCTCCCACACAATTCTGCAGGTTATGTGACAATATAAAATGGCCTATATCTGTAGTTGCAATGTCATTTAGGATGATTCCCAAGTCCTGAAAAAGCCTCCATATTACATTTTTGGTGGAACTAAATTTGTACCTCTGCATGCCTCCTGTCAGGTGAGGAAGAGTTATATTTTTCTAACATTATAAGGTTCAGTACAATGCCTTAATATTTAAGCTATGCTGGGTTATTCTAGTACTACATATGGATATTCAGATAGACAGAGAGTGAAATAGAGAGAAAGAGAGAAAGAGAGAGAGAGAGAGAGATGATAGAGAGGTATACTGACACAATGTATCATTTTGCTAGGTTTGTTAACTTGTCATCAATTACTGTTTAGTTCCAGTGTGAACTGTGGTAGATTAGATCAGTGGCTCCAATTCCACACTCATCTCCACATCCATACCATTTGCCATGTGACTTGTGTTGGGAAAACATAACTAAAAACAAAATCTCCTTCCAACCCCGAAAACCTCTCCACGAAAGTAGAAGAGAAAAGAAAAGAATTTTATTATTGAAGCAGCATTAAACCAGAATGTGATGCATCACCATTAAAAAGTTTGCAAAGAAATAAAGAAATCTCACCCTTTTATATAGCCAAGCAGATACAATACTTTTCAGACATTATCTCCAGATAAAAGATAACTTGTCTTCAAATGAGAGGTCTTGACAGCACCATTTGTCACCCTCAGTTCATCTTAAATGCACCTGGTAATCGGGGGGGGGGGGGGGGGTCGTCTTTGTGTTTGCTAATTGCTTCTATCCAGAGGAATAATAAAATTTCTCATATCCCCATGACAGGTGTGATAGTGACAATTTGGAGCCAAGATGCCTAAGTTAAACTCCCATGGGGAGATAAGGGCACTAACTTCTTTGAAGTTTACATTTCAGAGATGGCTCCCAGGTCCTTGAGAAAGTCATTTCTAGGTTGTAAAGCTGGCAAAAGTCTTATTTAGCTTTTACAAATATTTACATATACCCCAAAGGGGCAGGGAAAGAATTTACAATTACAAGTCTTCTGAAGAATGCTTTCCTGAAAGGAAAATAGGGGCTCTCTCTCCCTTTTTGCACAGAAGAAAATTAATGTATATATAATATATATATAATATATATATAATATATATATATACACACTATAAATATATATATACACTATAAATATATATGTTTTGTATTTAGCCTTACACTTGCAGTACCTGCCATTGAAGGAGTAGAGTGTATTTCCCTATAACTTGCTTGGGCCAGTAGAATGGATTTAGTCCTATAACTTGCTTATGTAGTAGAAGGAGCTTGGAGTACACTGGGCCAGTTCTACACTTAGGCCTTAAGATGCCTTGTGTATTTCCACTTGCCTTCTTGCACTACTATCATTGCTATGATTAAAACATGCCTGTGCAGACACATCAGTGAACTCAGTTGAAAAGAACAGAACCATTTCATGAACCCAACCAAGGTCAGCCAACTCCCAGCCAAACTAGGAACAATGAGCTGAATAAATGTTTATTGTTGCATGACGAACTGTTTATAGTTGCTTGCTATGCCATATCATTTTTTAAAATCATTTTTTAAAAGATTTTTATTTTATTTATTTATTCCACGCCCCCCTCGTTGTTTGTGCTGGCTTTCTGCTCTCTGTGTCTGTTCATTGTGTGCTCTCTGTATCTGTTTTTTTTTTTTTTAATGAGGCACCTGCAACCAAACCTGGGAAATCCCATGCGGTAGCATCCAATCGCTTGAGCTACCTCTGCTACCTGCTTGTTGTGTCTCTCATTGTGTTTCCTCATTGTGTCTCCTCTTTGCATTATCTTGTTGCATCAGCTCACCCCGACAGCCTGTTGTGTCAGCTCGCTGTCTTGCTCATCTTCTTTTTAGGAGGCAGGCACCAGGGGCTGAACCTGGAACCTCCAATGTGGTAGGCAGGCACCCAACTGCTTGAGCGGCATCTGCTTCACAAGCCATATCATTTTGATAGTAAAAAATTGTACATGGTCAGATAAAATGATCTTAACTAACACTATAGTTTGTTGCATATTAAAGAAAAAAATTTTGTTGCCCAATTACGAAAGCTTTTTATAAATATGTTATGAACACTTGAAAATAATATTTACTTTTTCATAGTATATATTAGGCCCATCCTTAATATACATAGATCCTGCAGTAAGGGTACAAATGCCATACTGCACACCACATATATTAATATTTGAAAGCTATGAATCAAGCTCATAAATTGTTTTGGTTATCTACTGTGCAACAAACCATCTCACAACTTAGTCGCTTAAAACACTTTTTTTCTTCTTTTTTTTGACATTCCAATTGTTCTATGGTTTGGCAGGTGCCAACTTTCTTTTATCTCACTTGATTCTCTCACAGGGTCGAAATCTGATGGCAGCTGGGGCTGCAGCATCTCAGATGACTTTTTGGTGCTTCCCATACGGCTTCTCTTTCAATATCGTGACCCTCTCAAAGCAGGATAGCCTAGATTTCTTAGAAGGTACAATGGGGCTCCAGGAGAGAAGACGTGGATTCTGCCAGCCCTCTTAAGGCCTGTGCTTGTGAGACCCCAAACGTGACTTCCACCACCAGGTCCTATTGCTCAGCCACAATGTCAACCCCGTGTCAAGGAACAGGGGAATCAACTCTACTTTGTTGTGAGGGTTTGGCCCCATGGATGCAGCCAGGATAAGGAATTTGTTGGAGACTACTTACCACATAACTTAAAACAACAAACAACACACCAACAAACAAAAAGCAATCTGTTCTATTCTTTAAGTTAATAAATAAAAGAAATATTTTATTCCAGATGACCAGGCTTAGCTTTAGAAAACTGGAAATATTGGAGTTCTACCAGAACAAGGTGGTACAGGGAGAGCTGCCTCACCCTTAGGCCCCCAGTCCACCCCTATTCTCTTCTTATTCCTGGCTCGGTCCTGCGGCACCAGGCAACTTGCTCATTCATGTGTAGATACCCCAGCCCCTATGTCCTAGCTTTATCTACAACCCTTGTAAACAGCCCGTGCATAGCAAACCTTAGACTTACGGGTGTGTAAGCCAATGATAGAGTCTGCTCTCTGATTGACAGTCCTGGGGAAACAGGACTGTACAGGTCTTGGAAATGGGCTTGGCACCATTTGAGGAGAGAATTCCTTGCTCCTGAGTATGTAGGGCATTGTTTAGAACAGAGCATATCTCCATGATCTTGTGGACTCCTTGCTCTTTGGGGACAGGCATGGCTGAAAGAAGGTGTTCTCTTCTTTTCTTTAAGAGCCCTCTAAAGTGTAGCACCCAAAGCAGGACTTCACTTTCCCAGATCTAAGGGTGATACTGGTGTATAGATATAGATAGGGAGATGGAGATGGAGATATAGATATAGATAGATATATCTATTAATTTTCTAAATATATTATAAACCCTTTGTACAGCAGATTTGTCAAACAAAATCTCTCATTTCCTCTCTGTTTCTATCAATCTTATCTTGACTTTCTGTTTTGAAAATATATTCTAATTCTGTGATATTTGTATCTAATGCTCATAGCGATTTTAGTTTATTCTTTCCTCCATGGGTGCAGTTTTGGAAAAGGGGACAATGTATTTCTTATCACCACATTTTCTTTTCCACTTACAAAAGTTGTCTAAGGAGAGGGAAGTACAGGCACATAGACTTTGAACTATATCTAAGAATATATTCTAAAATCTGTTTTTAAAAGAGAACCCTGTAATTTCTTTTCTTGCTAAATGGTATAAATGAATTCAAAATGGGCATTTACTTAGTCTTTTTTAAATTTAGTCTTTTCTGAAATCTCACAAAAATGACAGCAAAGGGATAAAATAAAATAGAAACAGCTCAGGGTGAAGAATATGAGAGAAGAAATGAGAGCCATAAAATTCAGGAAGATAGAGAGCAAAGAGACAAGTAAACTGACTTAACAGTTATGGGGAAGCTGAAAACAAATTTAATGGTGTGGGAAGCCTAGTGGTTAGTTGGTTCATACCACAGGACTTCCCCTACCACATGCAAATGCAAACAACAGTGACCCGAGTAACAAAGAATCTTAAATGTGGGGAGCAAGAGGAGGACTTATTAAAAGTCTCTATAAGAAACAGGCACCCCCAAATCCTTTCCTTGTACAACTGGGCAACTCTTTCTCTCCTACCCCAAAAGAAGGCAGGGAAGTTTAAAGCAGAGAGGCTCTGGATATGGACGATAAAATTAACACTTGGATATAAAAGCATACCATGAAATCATGGGGATAAAGTAAAAGTAACAAAAATGCTGCTACAGGGGATTCCTCTTTGGAGAAACAATTCCAAGAAAAAAAGACATACAGTTATATAAAATCATGGAGCCTCTCCCTAAAATGGAGGAGTCAAGTCATCATCCAGTGAGGCTACCAGGGAAAAGGCAAGCAACTTCTTACCATATAAACACTAAACTCAAGTTCACCACTTAGATCACTAGAGGAAAACCTCATAGACAGAGTCCAAAACACACAATAGAAAAAAGAAGTGAGAGGAAATAGAGATAACGGAAAAGGTAAGAGGAATCTTAAAAAATATAATACTAAATATGCTCAGGGAAAATATAAAAGCCATTTGATTTGGGAAACAAAATTAGAAGCCAAGGGAAAAAAAAATCAGATTAAATAAAAGAAATTGATGAACTCCTGGAAATTAAAAATATGGTGGTAGAAATTAGAAGGATTAGAAGAGAAAAATTGAAAAAAGTCCAAAAAAGTAAAACATAAAGAATGGAAGAGAGAATATAATTTTGAGAATTAGATGGTTCCGAAAGATTAACATCTGAAAAAAAAAAAAAGAGTGTTAGGAAACAGAAAGCAAAGAAGTAATTCAAGAAAATATCCCTAAATTAAAGAATAAGTGTTCAAATTGAAAGTAAATTATGCTCAGAAAATGAATGAAAATAACATAGTTAAGTAGCATCATTACACATTTCCAGATCACTAGGGGCAAATAAAAAATCTCAAAACACCACAGAAAAAATAAGAGTAATATATATAAAGAACTAGCAATCAAATTATCTGAAATTTCTTAACAGAAACACTGGAAGCAATGGGTTCCAGAGTTTTGAGTGAAAAAGTTATACCCAACCTAGTTAAAAATTAAAAAAAAAAATTTTTTTTAATGCAGCTTTAGATTACATAAATGTTACACCAGAAATACAGGGGATTCCCATATGCCTCACACCCTCCCCCTTCCACACTTTCCCACATTAACAACATCTTTCATTAGTGTGGTACACTTGCTACAATTGATGAACACATATTGAAGCATTGCTACTAACCATGGAATATAGTTTACATCATAGTTTACACTATGCCCCACACAATTTTATATGTTTTGACAAAATGTATAATGGCCTGTATCTATCATTTCCATCATTGCGATGTCATGCAGGACAATTCCAATGCTGAAAATGCCGCCATGCTATACCTATTCTTCCCTCTGCCTACCCTCAGAACTTCTGGTGGCTACTATCTTTATATCAATGATACAAGTTCTTCCATTGTTAAATTAATATATATATATATAATAAAATAATAATAAGTTTACTTTAGTCCATTGTTCATTCCCCAATCTTGAGGATTTGGGGATGGTGAAGCCCACTCTGTTTCTAACTGAGAGGGGGCTTAGATCCCATGGGGCAGATGGATGGAACTCTCTTGCTTGCAGTTGCAGACATTCTCAGTTTCTTGGGATGGGTGTTGTCCATCATCATCTCCATGTTATTGTCCTAGGTGACAACTCCAATGAACTGGAGAGTTAGAGTTGCAACTCTGCTGAGATTCAGATCTCAACTGGTACATGAACAGGCCAAAGATTTAGGTCTCTGGGACATATATTTAACCAGTATAGTGCTAATTATAGGTTCACATAAAAGGAACAGAAGAGCCATGCATAGGGAAACTATAAACGATTCTATCTCTGGTACAAAGGGGAGCATACATTCCAATGTAAGGCTCACTGACAGGGTGCCAAAATCCTGAGCCTGTCTGCTCTACTTATAGTGTCTAGATTTCTCTAGAGCCCTCAGGAGCCTTGCTGTTTGATGCACTGTTTACTGCGGCAGTCAATGAGATCCTGCTGAGATCACACAAGCATAACCTCTGGAATGACCTCCCAACTCATTTTGAAATCCTTTAGCCATAAAAATGCATTTGTATTTAATATTTCTCCCTTTTGGCCAAGATCTTTTTCTAGCTGCATTGTTAGTTGGTGCTTGGTAATAATCTCTCAGTGCCAGGGAGGATCATCCCCAGGAGTCATGTCCCACACTGGGGGGAAGGTAGTGCATTTATATGCTGAGTTTGGCTTAGAAAGAAGCCACATTTGAGCAACAAGGAGGCTTTCAGGAGATAACTCTTAGGCAATACATAATACTATGCTAAGTTCAATTTCACAAGAAAAGATTCATATGTACAAGCATCAATATTAAGGGTTGGCATAATGGCCTGTCTTCCTTCCCTAGACACTGCCCATGTACTCAGGGGATTCTTGCTATTCTATTAGAGAATGCAGCAAGACTCCCCAGGATGGAAATTCAATATTTTTTTGGTTAATGTGTGGTTCTCCACCCAACAAGACAATGCCCTGTGAACACTTGAACATATTCATATGTCTTAGATGCATGCTGTAGGTGCATTCCTCCCCACACATGTCCCTATCACCAACACCCTGCACCAGTCATCCTCCTCTGTCATGGTTTTCTCTTTCTATGATCTAAAACCTCTCAAAATGAATTTTTAAAAAAGCAAATAAAATTAATAAGAAAATAAATAATCTTAAAAAAATAAAATAGAAAAATAGAAAATAGAAAAATTTAAAAGAATTGAAGTAAAATAAAAAAAATTTATGCATTATGTCTTTCATCACTGTAAGATCTGTTATCTTATATGTACAGTGACGATTTTTTCCATATGTTCCACCACTGTCTTATTTTTTTTTCATTTTATCTTCAAAGAAGCTTTAGGTTACAGAAAAGTCACATAGAAAATATAGGGTATTCCCATATACCCAACACCCTTCCTTTCTTCCACTCTCCCTTATTAATAACATTTTACATGTGTATGGTATGTTTGTTACAATTGATGTACAAATATTGAAGCATTGCTGCTAACCATGGTCAATGGTTTGCATTATGGTTTACATTTTGCACTGTACACTTTTACAGGTCTTGATGAAATTTAAAATCACCTGTACTCATTATTGCAAGATCATGAAGAACAATTCTAATGCCCTAAAAAATACCCTGTGTTCCACCTTTGTTATTATAGCATTGAGTATCCCCATCTGTCAACCTACTTTTATAGCCATTCATACTGTGGATCGTGGAAGAGGGAGAAATTGATATTTTTACACATTTTTACACAAGCAAGTTCTTAAAACAGTTACCTCCCCTGTATCTTTTTTAGAAAGCTAATGGACTATGTGTTCCATCAAAATTAGGGAATAAGCAAGCTTGAGGAAGACATGAGAGTCAATAAAAAGGGCTCCAGCACAGGACAAAAGAGAAAGAAATCCATGGGTTGATGGCAAAGAGATTTGAGGTTCATAGCAGTGCAGCAGGCCTAGAGAGATCAAGAAACATGGAGTTATAGACCTTTCTTGCTCTCTTTGTTGGAGTGGGAATGGTGTGGTGATTCCAGAGTAAAATCTACCTCTACTTACATGTTTCCATGGATATACAACCTGTGATCCAGCCTTTTTGCTCTTGGTGATATATTTCTATGATATTCTCACAAAGAACTATGAGGGAGACATACAGGGGGATGATTTATGCTGTTCTGAAGTGGATCTAGGTGTCCAGCTCTGCAATACTTACAGTACTGTTTTAGTTTGCTAGGCTGCTGAAACAGTTTAAAATGGGTTACCTTTAAACAATGGGAATGTATTACCTTAAAGTTTTAAGACTGAGAAAAATTTCCAAATCAAGGCATCATCTTTCTTCCCAAAGACTGGCTGATGGTGAGAGGTGTCATCAACATGGTGACATAAGATGTCCCCTAAAAATCCTCCCCAGAGACTCAGTGAAATATAAAGACAAAATCAACTTGCTTAGAACTCTGGAGGATGGTAGAGACTGGCAAAATACTCTACAAATGCTGAATAGAAGAAAGAGAAAAATATGAGGTAGGAAGCTTCCATCCTCAACCCTCTAGTCTTCTTCCCATCCCCCTTATTCAGTCCAATGCAAAGCTTGGGTGTTATCCAGGGCAGGTTATCCACCAGGAAAACAGACTACAGAGTAACTCACAGCAGTGAGTTATAGCTCCATGCACATTTAGTCACAAGGATCCAAGTTAACAGAAACACAGGGTAAAACACAAGTTTCTAAGGAGTGCTGCATACAAAAAGACCCATGTGGGGGGGGGGGGTTGGAGGGAAGAAAAACTGTGGCAGAATGTGGTGGCCCAGTTTACTCACTCAATTCAGTTACCAATGGTGGGTCTCCTAAAATGGAGTTTTCTGGAGTGATTCACCTTTCTGGATTGACCCCATCTCACTCCTAAGGGTGGGATAACCTAATGAGGAAGAAGCCAGAGACAGAAAAGCCTCACAGAACTTAAAAAAAAAAAAAAAAAAAAGGCGGGGGACGGGGGGAGAAGGGGGAGAGGTTAAAACTGGAATGCTGTAGGACTGGAGGGTCCCAGAACTGAAAATGTAAGGAAAATGGTGGTAGAGAATTTAAACAAGTCATAAGAACGCAGAAGAAAATTCTGCACAAAAAGAAACAGAACAGTTCAAGATTCCCAGAGAAGGAACAAAGGAAAGGGAGCTTTCTCCTGAAGGTGAAACAATTACACAAAAAGTGCAATCTTAAATATTTTACCACATATCCAGGGCAAGAATCAAATGACAAATATCTGAGAAAATCTGATCAATTAAACGCATGCTCTTCTAAGGGACCAGAATATGTTGGGCAAAATAAGAGCCTTAACATAAAGCCAATCAACAATAAAACCCTAAACAAGAGGGAGAAATGGACCTTTGGAGTATACTCATCAAGATAATCAGATGCCTAGATATCAACAAAAAATTAAAAGCCATACTCAGAAACAAGAAGATATGGCTCAGTAAAGGGGACAAATTAAAAATTGAGAGGAGACACAGAATTTGGAACAGCTAACCAAACAAATTCAGACAAATCTAAATCATTTCAAGGTGATGAAGGAACATATGCATGAAGAGATAAAGAATATTAAGAAGTCTATGAGTGAGCATAATGAAGAATTTGAGTGGATGAAAAGAAACATCAGAGAAATTATGGGGATAAAAGGCATAATAATAGAGATTGAAAATACACTAGTGGCATACATCAGCAGATTTGAACAGGCAAAAGAAAAAATCAGAGAACTAAAAGACAGGGCAATTAAAATTGCACAGTCAGAAGAACAGATAGGAAAAATAATGGAAAAAAATCATCAGTGTCTTAGGGATTTGAGTTACAGCATGAAGCACACAAACATATGCATCCTGGGTATCACAGAAGGAGAAGAGAAAGGAAAAGGGCAGAAAGAATATTTGAAGAAATAATGGCTGAAAATGTCCCAATTCTTATGAAAAACATAAATATGCATGTATTAGAAGTGCAATGTATTCCAAACAGTATAAATCCAAATATATTAATCACAATGTAAAATGCCAGAGTTAAAGTGAGAATTCTAAAAGCAGAAAGAGAAAAATGAGTCATCACATACAAAAGATCCTCAATAAGACTAAGTGCCAATTTCTCATGAGAAATCATGGAGGTGAGAAGGCAGTGGTATGGTATATTTAAGATACTGAACAAGAAAAACTGCCAGCCAAAAATTCATAATCCCACAAAACTGTCCTTCAGAAATGAGAAATTAAAATATTCACAAATAAATAGAAACTGAGAGAGTTCATCACCAAAAGGTCCACCTTACAAGAATGACTAAAGGGAGTTCTGCAGGTTGAAAGGAAAAGAAAGGAGAGAATGACTTGGAGTAGTGTGAAGAAATGAAGACTCAGAGAATAAGAATGCTATTGAAGCTAAGTTAGTATCTGTAGCAGTTTATGAATTCCAAAAATAGATATTGGATTATGTTTGTAAACTGGTCTTTCCCCCTGGGCATATAAGAGTGTATTGGATTCAGAGGTTTTACTTTTGCTTGATTAAATAATGATTAAGGCTTTGATTGGGCCATGTCAATAGGACATTGCATCCTTTCCCCCTTGGTGGGCGGGGACTCACAGAGAAACCACACGGCAGAGAACTGAGTTTGGAGTTTTAATGCTGGAGTGCAGGGAGGTAAGCATACAGAGGAGCTTGGCGGTAAGGAAGGAGAGAAGGCCCCATGAAAAGGGATGAGCTGTTTGCTTGGTAGTCTATAGCTGGCTTTGTGGAGAGAAGCAAGCCTGAGCCTGGAGAGAGGCAAGCCCTGGGAAGAGAGGAACCCAGGAAGCCTGGGCAGCCATCTTACTCCAACACGTGGCAATAAACTGTGGTGAGGGAGGTAACTTGTGCTTTATGGCTTGGTAACTGTAAGCTTCTACCCCAAATAAATACCCTTTATAAAAACCAACCGATTTCTGGTATTTTGCATCAGCACCCTATTGGCTAAGACAGTATCTTTTCAAGTTATTAGGTTATAGATAAAGATTGTGCAATATAAACCCCAAGGTAAGTACAAGAAGTATTTTGAAAGTATACAGAAACAAGTCAGAAAGGGATCAGTCAGATACATCACAAAATATATAGAAAAGAAGATTGCAATAAAGGAAAAGAGAGACTAAAAAGGTATAACATATGAAAACTAAATGACAAAATGGCTGAAATAAGTACTGCCTTTACAGTAATAAAACGAAATTTAATAAATTAAACCCCTCAATCAAAGGACACAGTTAGGCAGAATGGATAAAACGCAGGATCCGAATATGTTGTTTACAAGATATGCACCTTTGACCCAAATACAAAAATAAGTTGAAAGTGCAAGATTGGAAAAGATATACCATGCAAATAATAACCAAATAAGACCTGGGGTTGCTATACTAATATTGGAAAAGTAGACTTTAAGTCAAAAGCTGTTATAGTAGACAAAGAAGGATAATAATAAATAAAGGAAAAGAAAGAAAGAAAGAAAGAGAGAGAGAAAGAAAGAAAGAAAGAAAGAAAGAAAGAAAGAAAGAAAGAAAGA
>JAKSZT010053846.1:2221426-2246140 GCA_026826555.1 Tolypeutes matacus
AGAAAGAAAGAAAGAAAGAAAGAAAGAAAGAAAGAAAGAAAGAAAGAGACAATTAATAAAAGGGGCAATCCACTAAGAAGAAAGAGCAATCATAAATATTTATGCACCTAACCACGGTACCCTAAAATACATGAAGCAAACACTGGCAAAACTGAAGGGAGAAATACAAACCTTTGCAGTAATAGTTGGAAAATTCAATTTACCACTCTTATCAATAGATAGACCATCTAGACAGAAGATCAATAGTTATAGAGAACTTGAATATTTTGGCAAATAAATTAGACCTAATAGGCATATACTGAACCGTGTACCCCCAAACAGCAAGATATACATTCTTCTCAAGACTGTATGGATCATTCTCTATGATAGATGACATGCTGGGTCACAAAACAAGTCTCAATAAATTTAAAAAGATTGAAATTATGCAAAGCATCTTGTCTGACAATAATGGAATAAAGTTAAAAATCATGAACAGGTAGGGAGCTGAAAAATCCACAAATATGTGGAAGTTAAATAACACACTCTTAATCAGTGGGTCAAAGAAGAAATTGCATAAGAAAAAAGTAAATATCTTGAAACAAATGAAAACGAGAACACAGCATATCAAAAACCTATGTGACACCACAAAGGCAGTGCTGAAAGGGAAATTTATGGCCCACAATGCTTATATTAAAGAAGAAGAAAGAGCTAAAATTGAAGATCTTACTGCATACTTGGAGGAACTAGAAAAAGTACAGCAAAGTAATCCCAAACCAAAACGAAGGAAAGAAGTAATAAGATCAGAGTAGGAAATAAATGAAATCAAGAACAACAACAACAACAACAAAAAAACAATAAAGAGAAAGAACAAAACCAAAATTTGGTTCTTTGAAAAGATAAAAAAAATGAGAAACCCTTAGCTAAATATACAGGGAAAAAAAGAGAGAAGATGCAAATAAATAAAATCAGAAATGACAGGGGATATAACCACAGATCTGACAGAAATAAGAGAGATCATAAGAAGATACTATGAACAAACATATGCCAAAAAACTAGAGAATGTAGATGAGATGGACAAATTCCTTGAAATACACGAACCACCTACACTGACCCATAAAGAAACAGAAGATCTAAAGAAACCATTCACAAGTGAAGAGATTGAAACAGTCATCAAAAACCTCCCAAAGATGAAAAGCCCAGGACAAGTTAGCTTTACAGGTAAATTATACCAATCATTCAAAGACAATCTAATATCAGTCTTGTTCAAGCTCTTCCAAAAAAAATAAACAGAAAGAACACAACCAAACTCATTCAATGAAGTCAATATCACTCTAATACCAAAACCAGATAAAGACAATACAAAAAAAAGAAAATTACAGACCAATATCTCTGATGAATAAGATGCAAAAATCCTCAACAAAATACTTGCAGAATTAATCCAAAAGCACATTAAGAGTTATACACCATGATTAAGTGGGTTTTATCCCATGTATGTAAGAGCTTTTCAACACAAGAAAACCAATTAGTGTAACAAACTGTATTGATAAATTGAAGAAGAAAAATCACATGATCATCTCGATTGATGCAAAAAAGACATTTGACAAATTGCAGCACCTTTCTTGATAAAAACACTACAAAGGATAGGAATAGAAGGAAGATTTTTCAATATGGTAAAGTGCATATATGAAAAACCTATTCATGTTCATGATTCCCAGAAGTTAGAAACAACCCAAGTGTCCATCCCAAGTGGCATAAACAAATTATGGTGCATATACACGATGGGATATTATGCAGCAGTAAGGATAAATGAAGTCGTGAAGCATATGACAACATGGATAAACCTGGAGGACATTAGGTTGAGTGAAGCAAGCCAGACACAAAAGGACAAATACTGTATGATTGTGTTATTATGAGCTATACATTATGTAAACTCATGGAATTAATAATTAGAATATAGACCACCAGAAAACAGAATGAGTATAGAGAATGGAAATCTAAGGGTTAATCTGTGCAGAGTTGGTTAAAAGTTTGTTTGTAAATCTTTGGAAATGAATGGAATCCATGAGAGCACTTCATGGTATTTGTTACTAGCAGAGTTATTATATGGGTATGACAGGTTGAAAGGGAACATCTAAGGACATGCATATTACTAGACGGAAAGCTAAAAAGTGTAACATGGGGTTGCACAACATATTGAAACCTCATGTAAAAAACGAATATGAGTGATATTGCATATATAAGACTGTTTTTACAAAATATAAATACAAATAACCTAGAGAGAGAGAAGGAAATAGAATAGGAGCTATGTATGGCAGAAAAACATAGAGAGATTGATAGATGATGAATTTTCTTTGGTTTTGTTTATTATTATTATTAATGGAATAATGAAAATGCTCTAAAAATGATTGGAGTGATGAATGCAGAACTTTGCGATTATACTGAATGTCATTGATTATACATTTTGGATGGATTTATACTTTATTAATATGTATCAATAAAATTGGTTTGTTAAGAAAAAAAAGAAGAAGAAAGAGCCAAAATCAAAGCCCTAATGGCATACCGGGAGGAACTAGAAGAAGAATAGCAAACTAATCCCACAGCAAGCAGGAGGAAAGAAATAGTAAAAATTAGAGCAGAATCAATGAAATAGAGAAGATAAAATAATAGAAAGAATTAAAACAGAAGTTGGTTCTTTGAAATGATCAATAAAATTTACAAACCCTTGGCTAGACTGACAAATGGAAAAAGAAATAAGATGCCAATAAATAAAATAAGACATGAGGGGGAGGTATTATTACTGGTCACACTGAAATAAAAAGGATCGTAAGAGGATACTATTAACAGTATTCAAACATATTAGACAATCTAGATTAAATGGACAAATTCCTAGAAAGCCAAGGACAACCTACACTGACTCTAGAAGAAATAGAAGACCTCAATAGATCAATTATAAGTAAAGAGATTGAATCAATCATCAAATATCTCCAAACTAAGAAAAACCCGGGACCAGATGGCTTCACAGGTGAATTCTACCAATCATTCCAAGAAGAATTAATACCAATCCTGCTCCAATTCTTCCAAAAATTGAAAAGGAGGGAACAATACCTAAGTCATTCTATGAGGTCAACATCACCCTAATACCAAAACCCCATAAATATACTACAAGAAAAGAAAATTACAGACCAATTTCTCTTATGAATATAGATGAAAAACCCTCAACAAAATACTTCAAATTGAATCCAAGAGCACATTAGAGGAATTATACACTATGATCAAGTGAATTTTACCCCAGGTATGCAAGGGTGGTTCAACATAAGAAAATCAATTCATGTATAAGACCAAATTAACAAAAAGGAGATAAAAAACCACATGACCATCTCCATTGACACTGAAAAGGCATTTTAGAGAATCTAGCATGCTTTCTTGATTAAAAATACTTAGAAAAATAGTAATAAAAGGAAACTTCCTCAACATGGTAAAGGACATATACAAAAACCCCACAGCTAATAATCACGCTCAGTGGTGAAAGACTGAAAGCTTTCCTTCTAATATCTGGAACAAGGCAAGGATTCCCACTGTCACCACTTTTATTAGATATTATACTGGAAGTTCTAGCTAGAGCATTTAGGCAAGAAAAAGAAATAAAAGCCTTCCAAATTGGAAAGGAAGATGTAAAGCTTCTACTACTTGCACATGACATGGTCCTATATATAGATAATCCTGAAAAATCTACATAAAAGCTACAAGAACTAATAAATAAATTCAGCAAAGTGGTGGGTTATAAGACCAACACATAAAAATCAATAGTGCTTCTGTACTAGTATTAGGCAAGCTGAGGAGGAAATCAAGAAAAATATTCAATTTACAACAGTAACTAAAAGAATCAAATATCTAGGAATAAATTTAACCAAGAATGTAAAGGACTTGTACACAGAAAAGTAAAAAACATAACTAAGAGAAATCAGAGAAGACCTTGGTAAATGGAAGGACTTAGAATGGAAGACTAAATGTCATTAAGATGTCAATTCTACCCAAAATGATTTACTATTCAAGATTCAGCACAATCCCAATCAAAATTCCAACAGTCTACTTTGTAGAAATGGAGAAGCCAGTTAATAAATTTATTTGATAGGGTAAGGTGCCCTGACAGACATATTGAAAAAGAAGAAGGAATTTGCAGAACTCACACTTCCTGAATTTAAAACATATTACAGAACTACAGTGTACCAGCACAAGGAAAGATATATTGACCAATGGAATCAAATTGAAAGTTCAGAAATAGACTTCCACATCTATGGCCAATTGATGTTTGACAAGGTTGCCAAAATTTTCCCAATGAATTAGGAAAGAATAATCTCTTCAACAAAAGGTGCTGGGAGAAGTAGATATCCATATTCAAAAGAATGAAGGAGAAATCCTATCTCACACCATATATAAACATTTACTCAAAATGGATCAAAGTCCTAAATATAAGAACCAGTACTATAAAACTCCTAGAAGAAAATGTAAGGGAACCATCCTTGTTATCTGGCATTAGGCAACGTTTTCTTACACTTTACATCCAAAGCCCAAGCAATCATAGAAAAAAAAGATAAATGGCATCTCCACAAAATTAAAAACTTTTGCACCTCAATGGACCTTATCATGAAACTGAAAAGACAACCTACTCATTGGGAGAAAATATTTGGGAACCACATATCCAATAAGGGTTTAATATCCAGAATATATTTTTTAAAAACCCTACAATTCAACAATAAAAAGACAAACAACCCAATGAAAAAATGAGCAAAAGACTTGAACATACATTTCTTCAAAGAGGTTATACAAACGGCTAAAAAGCACACGA
Source organism: Tolypeutes matacus (assembly GCA_026826555.1). NCBI lineage: Eukaryota > Metazoa > Chordata > Mammalia > Cingulata > Chlamyphoridae > Tolypeutes > Tolypeutes matacus. The sequence goes on from JAKSZT010053846.1 coordinate 2,226,252, forward strand.
AAAGTTTCTCAACATCGCTACCTATTAGGAAAAAACAAATCAAAACCACAATGAGATATCATTTCACACTGACTAGAATGGCTAGTTAAGAAAACAGAAAATTACGAGTGTTGGAGAGGATGTGAAGAAATAGCAACACTGATGTGTTGCTGATGGTAAAATGGTGCATCCACTGTGGAAGACAGTTTGGCAGTTCCTCAGGAAGCTAAATATAGAATTACCATATTATCCGCCAATCCTAGTACAGGTATATACCCAGAAGAATTGAAAGCAGGGACTAAAACAGAATTCTGCACACCGATGTTCATCGTGGCATTATTCAAAATTGCCAAATGATGGAAGCAGCCCAAGTGTCCATCAACCGATGAACAGATAAACAAAATGTGGTATATACATACAACAAAATATTATCCAGCTGTAAAAAGGAATGAAGACCTTATGCACGTGACAACATGGATGAAGCCTGAGGACATAATGCTGAGTGAATTAAGTCAGGCACAAAAGGACATATATTATAGATCTTACTAATATTAAGTAATTATGATAAGCAAACTCAGAGTTAGAATCTAGAATACAGATTATCAGGGGACTAATTGGTATTAGAGTTAGATGCTTAGTTTGTACAGAATTTCTATTTAGCTTGATTGCAAAGGTTTGGAACTGAATGGTAGTGATGGTAGCACATTACTGGGAGTGTAATTAACTGCTCTGCATTATATTGGTGAATGTGGTTAAAGGGGGAAATTTTAGGTTGTATATGTTACTCAAATAAGAATTAAAAGATAAAACATAGGACTGTATGACACAACAAACCTTATATTAGATGATGGACTATAGTTAATAGTACAAGTATAACAATGTTCTTTTATGAATTATAACAAATGTACACCACTAATACAAGGTGTTAATAATAGGGTGGTAAATGGGAAAAATATTCCTAATATAAACTAAGGACAATAGTTAATAGTACTATTTCAATAATCTTTCCTCAGTTGTAACAAAAGTAACTAGTGTTAAAAAATGATATAATTCTAAAATTGCTATCAGTTGTAAAAAATGTTCTACCCCAATGCAAGGTGTTGGTGGTGAGTTGATGTATGGGGATCCTGTATTTTATGGGTAATTTATCTGTTACTCCTCAACTTCTGTTAGCCTTAACTAAGTAACCTCAATAAAAGGTCCTACTTCCAAAAGGTTTATACCCACAGGAATGGATTAGTTTTAAGAACATAATTTTCTGGGGTATATACAGTTCCAAGCCACCACATAGCAGTTAGTATTAAGGTATTAGCTGAACACAGACTGACACAGATTTTAAAACACGGTGGTGGTGGTGAGGGGGAAGTAAGGACAAAATGAGATACATAAGCTGATATCATTTATGGAAATTAAAACTTATACAAATAAAAGAATAAACATCAAACACATTAGAACAGACCAGCAAGAGGTGGAGAGAAGAATAATTGTGGAAATAAAGGGAATGTCAGTGAGTAAATTAAACCAGAGAAGGGCCTTGTCTAGTCCCCACCTCCCTAAACTCCAGGTAAAAACCCCTGTACAGGCCCTGACTCATTGGACTGAGCTTCGTCTTGGGTCTTCCATAGCACCTGTGCAGGGAAGAGAGCAAAAGCCACTTCTTCTCATTCTCTAGAGATGCCATGACACTATTTCCTAGATAATTAAAGGGATTTTAATGAACTTAATTACTGTAAATTGAGAAGGTCAAGCTTTCATCTTCGTAATACAATTATATAGTCCCATAGTTTCAAAAATTGTAAATGGAAAATGACATCTCAGAGCAGCACATATGTAAAAATTTTAGTTTCCTAAATGCAGGAAATAACAATAATAATTTCTGCTGCTAGGGTTGTTAGAAAATTAAAATGAGAATATGTATATAAAATGCTCACCATGAAACTGGCCTAGGGTACAGAACTCATATAATAGTAGTTACCTAAATGGGTTGGCTGCAAAAATTTGTTTTGAAGATGATTATTTGGAATTCTAAACACACTGTGCCAAATTAGCCATGTTAAAAATGGTTAGGTATTCAGGCTAGATACAGAAGACAATTTAATCCTTAACTGACCTGAAGTATAAAATTATAGTCCCTAACTACACCATCACTACTCAACTACCATTTATTTTTATTTTTATTTTTTAAGATTTTATTTATTTATTCATTTATCCCCCCCCTGCTGCCCGCGCTCGCCGGGCCAGCCAACCACGCCGTGCAGGCGGGCCCGCCCTTCACCAGGAGGCCCCGGGAACCGAACCCGGGGCCCCCCATATGGTAAACGGGAGCCCCACTGACTGAGCCACGCCGCTCCCCTCAACTACCATTTATAAGAGCCTGTTGGTAACTAGACTGTCTCCAGTATGAGAAAATGGGCTCAAGACTCCAAGCAGGGATTCCAGAGACAGTTTCCCTGAGCAGCTCATCTGTAATTGTTCCAAGTGTGTTCTGAGGCCTCTCCAATGTTTGTTACTGGGGCATGATGAGATAAGAACAGTAATTGAGTGTAGGCATTTAGAAATAGTCACAGCGATTTGACAGAGTAATTTTATGCCTGTTAAATACAATAATAATAAAATTGGGGCTTGTGTTATTGTGTTTTTCTGATCATTTATTCATGTCGTTTTAGAAAAGTTGTGGTCCGTGAAAAATTGGGGGAAAACTATCAGGTCTATGCCCCAGATAGGCCACAGATAGTTTTGAGAAACCATGATCTACAGTATGCCTCTAATCCAGTCACTCTACTAGATCATTCTGTTTTATTTTCTTTTACCATTATTCGAAATGTCATGTCTGTTGAATTTTTATCTTGCCTCTCTCCTATTAGAGGGTAATCTTTGGGAAAGGGGGTGGGTTTTGTCTGTCTTATTTATCAGCAAATAGAACAGTGCACCGCATATGCTAGGTATTAAATAAAATTTAGTTGTGTGAATAAATGGCTCAAATACTTGCTGTTGTTACTACTAGAGTAACAAAAGTTATCCTATAAGAGGCAAGGATCAGCAAAGCTCTACAGAGATGTGGCTTCCTGCTGAGGTGAGGAATGTACTAACAGCTCAAGGCTCCTATTTCCAGACCACAGGATTCAGAAATCCGATATCCTAGAAATCCTTTGGATTTTTCTGAATAACCCAATTCTTTAAACAACAAGGGTCTACTGTCAGACCAATGGGCAGGCTTCATAAACTAAAGATTTCTGAGAGCTTCTGCATTAACATGTGTGAGTTAAATGCCCTATGTGCTCAGTGGTAATAAACCATATTTCTTAAAAAAATTTTTTTTTTGCTCCTTTTCAGACCATTTTCTAATCTAGACCAACCTCCCTTGTCCTATTAGTGTGAATTACAGATTCTTCACTGTCATGGTCAAAAGAGAGTAAGTTAATTTAGATCCTTGGATGACTAAAGCTGGAAGGATATTTTTAGTGACTCTAATGACTGATTCTTGTGGTTTGCTGCAAAGACAGTATTAGAAGCTGCTGTTGGAGTCCAAAAGGGGTGATGAAGAGGCATATGTTGCAAGGGTTTTGGGGGGAGGCAGTGGGGGAGGATGGGGAAAGAAGGGAAACTGCTTTCTAATTACATAATAGCATGTACCATATACCAACTCTGTCCTTACAGGAGGTCAGGAATGCAAGAACTGAAGCAGTCTTGTAATAGACAATTTGATGATAGTAACTAAGAAAACACAAAAGGCATCTAATCTCCCCCCTGCTGATAAAGCTGTCTGAGGTAGATCAATTTAGTCCTGGTTGTTGTTAGGAAATTGCACTTGTTTGATGTTCCACAAACAGATCATGTAGTTTCCTAGGAAACATCCTTTTTCACTTAAATCTAATTCTCCTGCATTGCAGGATCTGATGAGTCACTCAGCCTGACTTTTCTCTCACTTGCCTTTACCCATTAAAAAGGACCCACCAGCTGGAAATGTACTAAATGAAATGAATTTATTAGCTCTTTTCACCTTGTTCTTCACTTAACTCTTGTGTTTCTTCCTTGAAACTCTAACTGCTTCTCCGATGTGAAGGGCCAGAAATAATTAACAAGCTATCCATGTGATGTGAGCAAGTGTTGAACATTGACTTCTCTCAATTTCTTGGTTATTAAAATGTATTTTCAGTTTACAGCTTTAAATAGAAGATATTACATCCACAGAGACGTTTATTCCTTGTAATCTGAAGTGGAATTTGATGCCAATTTCATTTAATTTTAATTTCCCAGTCACTTTACTGTATGGTTATGGGTGTGTGTATGTGTATATGTGTGTGTGTGTGAGTGAGTGAGAGAGAGAGAGAGAGAGAGAGAGAGAGAGAGAGAGAGAGAAACAGAGTATGATAGCGAAGACACAAAAGTCCAAAAGTGAGTGGAGAAGAGATAGAAAGCGCATGTACAACTAAGAGCATTTATGCAAGTGTTTCCATTCTTTTCTGAACCAATTATAGAAATATTGCCACAGGAAATCTAGAACTCGAAGATAATCAAAACATAATTTTAATCTGTGTGTGAAGCGTGGATTCATGATATATTTTTGAAAAGATAAAGCAGCATCCTCACCCCTCCTATTCAAGCTGAGGCCACAGTTAATGAAGTTGGCATGTTCTAAACATAGGAGTCTCTATGGTAACTTGGGAGGTGGCACAGGCATCGGTGACAGAAGGAAGTCTGCTGGGATTTTAGTGTGAATAAAGACTTCTCAGAACAACAACAAAAAAAATCACTGACTCTGCTTAGAGGGCAGCAGGGGCCATCAACTGAGGAAGGGACCAGCTGCTGCCCACGGACATTCCCTGAGCTGGGCCATGCTCTCAGATGGCCACACTGTTTTCTAGCCATTTGTGCCAGAACAGTGCTAATCACTTGCTCTATGCTAACTCACTTGAGATGAAGGATGGCATTATTACTCCTATTCCACGGGGGAGGAAATTGAGGTTCAGAGCTGCTGAATGTTTTACCCAACATCACACAGCTCAGGACAGTTTTAGGACTTGTTCTCATCTCTGATGTCTATGAACTTTATAGATATTCTACATTCTTTCTCTTACGAGCAAATTTATTGGTTTTCTTCAAGATGAGAGAGTGTAGGTGCTATGAAAATGCCCATAGCTGAGCCATCAAGCCACTAGGTTACACAAGCAACTGGAAATATATCCCAAAATAAGATGAATATAATCAATGTGGCTACACAAAGGCGTGATCCACATAGTCAGAAACTGGACTTTTTAAGTGAAGTCATGGGGCAGAGTAGACTTTCAGAGACTCACCAACGTAGCTTCCTCAGAAAGTGTTTTCACTCCTAGGAGATGTGGAGTAGAGATGACCCATTCTCAAACCACCTGCTAGGGTGAAGGTTTGTATTGCTCTCCGCTGCATCAACATGGAGAAAAGGAACTATTTTTGGACACCTTTTGTTAGAACCATAACAACAACATGAGCAATTATCTGTTTCCCATTTCAGCCTTCTTAGTAGCCATTGATCTGATGAATGGGCTCCATTTATAAAAACTCTTTAAAAAAAACAACAAAAAACAGTTGCTTAGTGTGAAGGAAACGCATGAATTAGCTTTTAGAGCAAAACTTCAGTGCCATGACTATGCAGTTCAACCCATCTAGGCTTGACTGGTCTTGGATGGATTCACTTACACGTCTGCAGCTGACTAGAGATCTAAACTGGGATTGGGGAGGGAGATGCTGTCTGCTCATGTGTCACTCAGCCTCCTCCTGGGAGGTTCCACTTGTGGGCTAGCCCAAGCATATTCTTTACATGGTGATGGCAGAGGCCCCAAAGTCCAAGTGGAAATACACAAGGCCTCTTAAGGCTAGGCTCAGAACTGACACACCATCATTTTTATTGTTTTCTATTGGCCAAAGTCAAGTGGATGAACCAGAGGATATATGTTCATCCCCTGTTGGAGAGCAATGCAAAGTAGGAAAACGTGTGGAGACAGAAAGAATGAATTGGGGGTGCAAACTGCAATATACCAGAGAGAGTGTGGCACATTTTAAATTCTATTTCTCCTACTAATGGTGTGAAATTGGACAGTTTATTTTAAAATATGAGTCTTAATTTCTTCTTTTGTTAAGCTGGATTACTCCTACAACATGGAGTCATTGTGAAAATTAAATGACAGTCCCAGTATGAAAATGGAAATGTAGCTGACTCCACAGCTCCACAAATCTGCTGCCATCCTTCTTCTCATTCTGCCTAGCTCTCTTGCTCAGTCACCCAGTTCCTCTGAGCTTTCTTATTTCAGTGATATTCTCTTCTAACTCCAGAGGTCTCCATTTGAGCCTGGAAGATTTAATTTCATGATTCTATGGTCTCTGTATTTTGCCTCATTGTAGGCCTTTCTATGCTAGCATAACAATTAAGACTATAAAATCAATTATTTTCCATGAGGCACAGATGCCTTTTTCTTTTATTTGAGAACTTAAATCCTTATTTGCCCTACTTTTAAGGTGCATTTTCCAAGAAACATTTAATGCATAGAGCAATAAGGAGCAGCAAATAAGATTAATAGCTAAAGACTCATTAAATTTTACACAGTATTAAAATGTTCCAAACTCTCAGGAGAATTCTGAATATAAATGTTCATTTAAATTACTTTCAGTCACAACAGTAGCAGGGGAGGATCACTGGTGTGAGGTGTCCATGAAGGGGGGATGTGTGGGGAGGGATGTACCTGGGGCATGCCTCTAAGGCATATGAATATGTTCAAATGTTCGTGGGGGCATCATCTTGGTGGGTGCCACACAAAAACAGAAAGAATATTGAATTGTCATCATGGGGAGCCCTGCTACATTCTCTAATAGAATGGCAAGAATTCCCCAGGTACATGGGCAGTGCCTAGTTAAAGGAAGACACCATTATGCCAGGCCCTTGATATTGATGATTGTACTTAGGAACCTTGTTCTTGTGAAATTGAAACTTAGCCTTGTAATATAGATTGCCTAAGAGTTACCTCCTGAAAGCCTCCTTGTTGCTCAAATGTGGTCTCTCTCTAAGCCAAACTCAGCATGTAAACGTACTACCTACCTTCCCTACCACCACCACCACCTGGCGTGGGACAAGACTCCTGGGCATGAGCCTCACTGCCACAAAAGGATTATTACCAAACACCAACTAGCAATGAATCTGGAAAAAGACCTTGACCAAATGGGGAAATATTAAATGCAAATGAGTTTTTATGGCTAAGAGATTTCAAAATGAGTCAGGAGGTCATTCCAGAGGTTATGCTTAGGCACGTCTCAGCAGGATCTCATTGACTGCCACAGTCAACAGTGCCTCAAACAGTGGGGCTCCTCAGGGCTCTAGAGACATCTAGACACTATAAGCAGGACAGACAAGCTCAGGAATTTGGCACTCTGTCAGTGGACTTACTTTGGAATTTATGCTCCCTGGTGTAACAGACTCAATTATAGTTTCCCTACAGGTGGCTCTTCTGCCCTTTTTGTTTGAACCTATAATTAGCACTATACTTGTTAAATATATGTCCCAGAGACCTAAATCTTTGGTCTTTTCATGTAACAGTTGAGCTCTGAATCTCAGCAGAGTTGCAACACCTACTATCCAGCTCACTGGACTCACCCAGGACAACTAACAAGAAATTGATGATGTACAATACCCATCCCAAGGAACAGAGAGTGTCTGCAACTGCAAGCAAGACAGTTCCATCCATCTGCCCCATGGGATCCAAGCCCCCTCTCAATTTGAAGCAGAGTGGGCATCACCATCCCAAAATCCTCAAGACTGGGGAATGAACAATGGACTAAAGTAGACTTATTATTATTCTAGTAATGGAAGAACTCATATCATTGATATAAAGGCAGTGGCCACCGGAGGGTCTAAGGGGAAGGAGAGGGAAGAATAGGTATAACATGGGGGCATTTAAGGTATTGGAACTGTCCTGCATGACATTGTAATGATGGATACAGGTCATTATATGTTTTGTCAAAACCTATAAAATTGTGTATGGTAGAGTGTAAACTATAATGTAAACTATATTCCATGGTTAGTAACAATGCTTCAATATGTGTCATCAATTTTATCAAAGGTACCACACTAATGAAAGATGTTGTTAATGTGGGAGAGTATGGCAGGGGTAGGGAGTGAGGCGTATGGAAAACCCCTATATTTTAGATATAACATTTATGTAATTTAAAGCTTCTTTAAAAATAAAAAAAAATTAATTAATTACCTTCAAATTGCAGTATTTTGAGAGGAGAAGGAATTGGATTTTAGTCAGCAAATGTTATATAACAGCTGCTTTCAGAAGACTGCTGTTTGTCCCCATTTCATTTGGATGTTTCAATTTTCAGCAGTAAGAAGATATTTTTTTTCTTGGGTTTAAGACTGTCTTTACCTTCAGGCTCAGAACAGCTTTTCCTCTTGCTTTGAGGACAGTCATTGTATAGGTCTCTGAGTCTTAACCTCCCATAGCAATGTTTCAAACCTTTCTGGAATCTGTCAATAACAGCTTCTGTCATGGGAGGTGCACAAAAGGTTAAGTCAGAAAAATAAGAAAATCAGTGCATCTTTTGAGAAACTAGCTAGGGCAACTTTTGACTTGGCTGGGTTTGGGAGAATTGTTTTTCTAGGATTTAGGTGTGTGTAGGCTCAGTTGAGCTTCCAGCTTGGAGGTTTGACTTTGGATGTGATGGAGTAAGGACAATAACAGACATTAGAGAGTGTGGTCCACAAAGCCATTGAGCTATGTGTCCAGGACCTCAGAAAAGCCAAGCAGCAGGTATCCATGTCCCCCGAGTACTGGTGAGTAGAGCACTGTAGTGGGAAATAGGAGCAGAATATGTGTAGATTCACAGAGGTAAGTGGCAAAAGCATGGACTTGAACTTGGGTACAACATTGGGACCTGGCTCCAAAGCCAGCTCCAAACCCAGTTACTACATCTGGGAAACAAGGTAAAAACTGGATTAACAATGTCATCATACTAGTGCTACCTGCTCTGATGCTAGGTTGAAGTACTTTGACCCCAACAAGCTCATTGATTAGACGGCTCTGCACACGTGTGACTTTTTCTCCTCCATCTATCTCTATTTCTTATAAAGAATGATTAGCACCATCACCCCCAAGTACTGGGACCAAACTGGGAGGAGATCTGTGGGTCTATTTCCTGTCTGAGAACTGCCAGGTCTCAGCACAAATAGAAAGCTGGGATTTCAAAGAGAATTTAATTAAGTGACAATGTATAGAGAGAAGGCTGGGGAACCATAAGAGATGCTGAAGCTCTTAGAGCCTAGCAAAAACCAGAAGCTGTTACCATCCATAGGAGTGAAGTAGCAAGGAAAGGAAAGGAAACCTGCTAAGGTCTGGAGCTGAGAAATTGAGAGCACCTGACATAAATGCCACTCTAGAGGAACACAATTCCTGCAAGAATGGAAACATAGAGCCATGGAAAGAGCTAGGAGGTAAGTGCCTTGACCTGTCTCTGCTCCCATTAGCTGAACTCTCAGAAACTAGAGGGTAAGAGAACTCTGGAGATGGAAATGATCGGTCCCTGGGGCACAGAGCCTGGCAAAGAAGGTGGAGAATGGATATAAGGGAGACAAATGAAGAATGATGTCAAAATTTGGGCCATAATTAAGGCCCTTGAAAAACATTTGGCTTATCTGTTCCTACTTCCCTCCTGAAAATGAGTAACTTTCATGGCCTTTAACCCTCTTCAATTTATCAAAGCTGAGGGCTTAGAGATGCTATAGTGGGTTGAATTGTGTTGCCCAAAACGATATGTTCAAGTCCTAGCCTCTGGATCTTGCATCAGTGTAAACTTATTTGGAAATAGGGTCTTTGCAGGTGTAATCGAGTTAAGATGAGGTCATCCTGGATTAAGGTGGGCCCTAAATTCAATGACTGTTGTCTTTATAAAAGAAAGGAGAATGAGATTTGGATACCGAGACATAGGACACACAGAGAAGACAAAGGCCACGTAAAGACAGGCATGGATGAGAGTGATGTAGCTACAAGTGTAGGAACGCCAAGCATTGCTGGCAACCACTAGAACTTGGAAGAAGCAAGGACGGATTCTCCCCTAGAACTTTCAGAGGGAGCAGGTATTTGTTTTCAGACTTCTGGTCTCTAGAACTGAGATAGACTACATTTCTGTTGCTTTAAGCCACCCTGTTTATGGTAATGTATTATGACAACCCTAAAAAACAAATGTAGAACCAATAATATACAAATACATTCATATTAATTCACTGATTTCTTAGTGTAGGAACTTGGAGATGTATTGCCTACATTGCTAAACAAACAAATGACAAGAACAACAACAAAATTCCCCGGGTGTACTGACATGTAATATGATCCCCATTTCCCTGAGAAGGAAGATCAAAGTCTGGGGTTGCTGAGAACCTGTCCATATCCCAAGAGTGAAAATCACAGTAAGCCTGATGCAAACATCATGGCCAAGATTACAGAACTCCCTGACTGCCTACACAGCTCTGTGCTTCTGTTAAACTCCGTAAAAGCCATGGGACCAATTACATTCCACAAACATTTACAGTTTCCAGCCACTGTGCTAGGTGCAATGGAGGGATTCGGTGGCAAATAAGATATCACAGAATTAGAAACTGTAATCCTTTCAGAAAACCTGCCCAAAATGACTGCAATTGGAATAGTATTGGTGTGCTGCTGCTGATATTGTGTCTGTTTTTATAATAGTGTAAAAGCTAGAATTTGCTTCAATAATCCTCTCTCTTGCTATATTTTACAGCTTTCTCTTATATCATTTTTACTCTCATTTTCTTCATCTCTTCCTACTACTACTACTTCTTTTGCTTTCCTACAAATATGGGGGCCTGGACTTTCAAGGGCAGCACTGCCCAACTCAAGAATCACTCCAAAAGTATGGGTCTGACCTCCTAACAGGTGATTTTTGATATCCTTTTTGTTCTGAGAGGCAATGGCTCTCTGTTGATAACACTCCATTGCTAATTAGCAAGCATCTCTATGTATCTGGTTTGGAAACAGGAAATTACACACATAATCTCCTTTAATTTGTTCCTATACATAGAACTTATTTATTTGCATACACAAGTTCTTTGCTTATATTGCTGCTGTCACCAAAATGATTAATGTCATGGAACTAACAAAAAGCATATGATCCCTGATTCTAATTTTGATGGCCTTCTGTTTCCGTCTGCTCAGGTCCTTGTTGTTCTTATTTGTTTTAAAATACACAACCCTGAGTTAAAAATAAAGATGGCTAAGTGGGGGGATAGCCCTTAAAAATAAGACATCATGTGCTAGACTAATCCTGTGATAGAGGCAGCTGCTGGGGAAGTCATGAACTTCCTTCACCTACCCCCACCCATCTTCTTCTACTGTGTGATGTTGGGTCAATCTGCTTCTATTCCACAACTTGGGGGAAATGTTAAGTCTAATGAAAAGGCCCAGCCAGACCTTAAATCCATAAACAGGGATCAAGTAGCCCCAGAGGATAATCAAGGCAGGAATTCTCAGTGGTAGGGACCCCTCCCCCCGAGAGTGGATAAATACCACACCCAAATAGCATAGCTTTATCTCTCTTCTCTAATGCAGAGCGTGGCGTGCAGAGCTGCCAACTAGTGACCCCAACTCAACCAGTTTTTGGCCACCCCAGAGACTGGCCTAGATGAGATTTCTTCCTGTGCTCTTTTGGACCCTTCATGCTTTGTAAGTAATAAAGCAGTCATTTGCTGGACGTTTCCATTGTGACTGAGACTATTCCCACCATGCACTGTAGAGTAAGTCAGTTCCACAGCAGCACAAAAAGAGTAGAGCCTGAACACTCAGAATCTGTGCCCCTCCATTACTCTTAAATAGATCTCTGATGGGACTGTACTCCTTTGTCCTTCTGTCCTGGGGCATGTTTCCTTGCAAACACCTCTTTTTTCTGCTGCTTTTGTTGTTGTCGCAATTTTACGCAATCTTGGCTTTGGCGCATTGTGAGGGTTTGGAACTGTATGTCTCCCAGAAAAACATGTTCTTAAAGTTAATCCATTCCTGTGGGTGTGAACCCATTATCAGTAGGACCTTTTGATGAGGTTACTTCAATTAAGGCAGGGGTTCTTAACCTTTTATGTTCCACAGACCTCTTTGCCAGTCAGGTGAAAACCACGGACCCCTTCCTAAGTCCACACTACACTGTGTATTATTTAATAAATATGTCACACCCACACCAACATGTCCCCACAAGAACAAGGTTTTGTTGAATTTCAATTCAAGCTCATGGACCCTTTGTTAAGGACCCCTGAATTAAGGTGTGACCCACCTCAGTTAGGATGGATCTCAGTCCTATTACAGTAGTCCTTCATAAGAGAATGAAATTCAGACAAAGAGAGAGAAATCCACAGACAGAGCAGGTAGCAGCTGAATATCAATGGAACCTGGAAGAGAAGGGAGAGATCAGGAGACATTGCCATGTGACAAAGCTAAGGATCAAGGATTGCTGGCAGCCAGTTTCACAATGCCACAGGGTTTGGGGAGAAAGCATAGCCACGATGGTGTCTTGATTTGGATTTTCTTTTAGCCTTAAAACCATAAGCTAATAAATTCTCATTGTTTAAGCTGAACCATTGCCTTGGGATTTGCTTCAGCAGCCGAGGAAATAAAAACAGGGAGGATTTTCTCAGTAACTCTGGGAAAAGCTGCATTTGGTTACAGAATCTTAGAATTTTATCAGAGTTGGTATCTATGTTCTTGGCTTTGTCATGAGAAAGAATTCAAGGACAAGCCACAAATCAATCAAGCAAACAGAGAATTTATTGAGGGTCAAAGTGCGAGAATGGAAGTATACCCTCAGAGCTGAGGGTGGGCATTCTTAAGGGAGAGAAATGCAAGTTCTGCCCTGGGGTCCCTTCTTTTATGGGGGTGTATTAGTCAGCCAAAAGAATGCTGATGTGAAATACCAGAAATGGGTTGGCATTTATAAAGATATTTATTTGGGGTACAAGTCCAGAATTACCAGGCCATAAAGCGTTAAGTTTCTTCTCTCACCAAAGTCCATTACCACGTGTTTGGACTGGCTGCCAATGTTTGCCAGGGTTCAGGCTTCTTGGGTTCCTCTCTTCCCGAGGCTGCGTTTCTCTCTGGGCTTAGCTGCTCTGGTTCCTCTACAAGGTCAGCTGTAGACTATCAGGCGAATAGCTCGCTTCTGTTCTCCTGGGGCCATCTCTCCAGCATCAAAACTCCAACATCAAAACTGCAACTTCAGAACTGCTACAACTCTGTTCTTTGTGATGCCTTTTATATTTTCTTCCCCCACCCACCAAGGGGTGGGACTCAATGCCCTACTGACGTGGCCCAGTCAACACCCTAATCATAACTTAATCATGCCCAGATTAACAGATTAGTTTACAAGCATGATCCAATTAAATTCTTGGAATTCATAATTACATTAAATTGCCCAATGGCTACAGGGGATATGGGACTTCAGGGTCTGTGCTGATAAACAAGGTCTTGGGGTGTGGGAATTTAGAGGTGTGAGGGTTTAGAGATGTGGGCGTTTAGGGGTGTGAGGGTTGCTATCCGATGGTGATTGACTTCTGGCTGCTGTCCAGGAATTCTGCAGGGTGTGTTGACTGGTGATTAGCCTCTGGTCACCGTCCACAAAGTGTGAGGTCACCTGAAACCTAGGTGGATGTGTGATGGCCGAGCCCCTCTCGCCCCTTCCCTCTTTGCTGGCTGCCATCTGATAACATGGCCTTTGGGTATGTACTGTAAGCTGCAGGCTGTGTGTTGTGAGTTGCCCCTTCCTAATTTGCCTGTATGACTCAGCAAGCAAATGCTTGTCAGCAGGCCATTGCCTCATTTCTCTTAGGAGTTTATGTGGCTTATTAGGTTTTCTGCCCCCTTCCTCCTTTGGTCCCTATTCTATCCTGCTTCAGAATTTTAGAGTTGGGAGGCAGTTTGAAAATCATCTATTTCATCTTCATCTGACTTACTGGGAACCCACAATCTAATAACAAAGTCCAATGGCTATTTCTGGGTTGACGGGAATTTTCTATATCTGTACTGTCCAGTATGGTAGCCAATAACCACATGTGTTGGTTAGTGTATATAGCTATCATGCACTTGAAATGTGATTAGTGCTAGTGGGGAATTGGATATTTAGTTTTATTTACCTTAAATTAGTTTTAATTTAAATTCAATCAGCTATATGTTGTTTGACGCTATCAGTTTGGTCAGTGCAAGTGTAGAAATTTCTTGTGACTTGTTCAATAACATCCAGCTTTTAAATGGAAGAACTCACCTGACTGCTCAGGACTTTTGACTCATTCAGGCATCTTTACTGCTTTCCCAACACTTGAATAAACCAACTGACTAAGCACAGAACATGTAATAAGATTACAGAAGAGAAGTGTCAGCTGTCTCAGCAAAGACAAAGCAAAATGGAAGCTGCCAGCAGCTGGCTGGGGATGTGGAAGGGTTTACTAGTATTATCATCTTATAATGTGGGTACTGCAGATATAACACCCAAATGGATGAAAAGAAAAAGAAGTTTCAGTGCATTTTTAAAACTTGTATAAGGACAGCTGAACTGAAAGCAATAATATTTATAGAACTATAACATTGGAAGGGGGAGCACTGAAGACAAGATGGAGCTGCTATAAGAATGTTAAATTTATCTTGAGTAGATAATGTCACAAGATGAACAAATAACAGAAGAACAGTATAAGCACAAATAGCTACAAAACATCTAAGAGCAGAAGAGGTTAAAGCTGTTGTCTCTAAGGAGATGGGCAGTGAGTAAGAAGAAATGGATAGACACACTGGAAGTTAATTCTTTATTGCAGTTTATTATTTTGGCCACATTTGTGGTTTTTCGTATTTTTTAAATAAATAAAAATGATTTCTTTGGGCTTCGTGGGTTTTAAATTGAGCCAGAAAAAACTTATCAGAAATAATTTTTTAAATGATGGTACGCTCTGAAGCAAGACTTAAGACACAATTAAACCTATCACTGCTTTTCCCCATGTATTTAGCCAGACATACAAAATTATTTACCCAGAGAATCATTTGTACTTGTCTACTATATAAAGCCACTGATTTTGTCTGGCAATCATAGGCTCTGGCTGCATTAAGTTAGATCTTCTAAATAATTACTCAACACAGTCAAAATAAGAAAAGTCAGGCTGGATCTTACACAACTACAAACACAGTTCATCACATACTCCAGTCAAGAACAATAAAACACACATGAAGGTCTGGTCCTGCCTATTGGAAAGCCCCAGGGCAGAGTACTTATGTTTCCTGTCCAGCCAGGCTCCTTGTCACCTGTGCTGAGATTGAATGGGGTAGAACCCAGGAAGATCTCATGTATCAGAGTCAGGGGAAATAGGGCAAAGATGGCCAGGCCGTGGCAATTAGAGTCCATATTTGAGATAGGTATTGAGGACCATGGGCATCTTGCTATAGAAAAAATGGTGAGCCTGGGCAGTTGTCCTGCTGCAGAGCTGTAGTACACACACTGAAAGTCCAGTCTCAGAATGTGGCAAATCCATAAATCCTAGCAAGCCCTTATCAGCCAGAAACAAGGTTCATGGGCTGAGGAAAAGACTGGAAGCTAGCTAGTGGACACAGAAAGGGCTTGCCCAGCACAATCAGACTGATAAACACATCGTTGCTGTGGTGATTTGATACTATGTACCCCAGAAAAGTATGTTTTTAAAGTTAATCCATTCCTATAAGTGTGGACCCATTGTAAGTAGAATCTTTTGATGAGGCTACTTCAGTTAAGGTGTGACCTACCTCATTTAAGATGATTCTTTTTTTTTTTTTTTTTTTTATTATGAGTAAAAATCAAAATTCTCACAATACATACAAACATTTGCAAAATGATATATAAATATATATGCATATATGTGTATTTGCTTACAAAAATGTTATTTATATATATATATATACATATATTTTAAGAGGTGCTTCTTACTGGAGTCCTTTATAAATGGGATGAATGCAGACGGAGAGGGAGAGAAAAAAGAAGCCAAGAAAGCAAGAAGCTGAAAGCAATGTAACCCAGAAAAGGAGAGCAAGACCAGCAGATGCTGCCATGTGCCTTCCCATATGACAGAGGAGGCCAGTCTTCAGGAAGAAAGACGAATGATGCTTTGATTTGGACATTTCTGTCAGCCTCAAAACTGTAAGCTTGTAAGCTAATAAATCCCCATCGATAAAGCCTACATATTTCATGGTATCTGCTTTCAGAAGCCTAGCAAACTAAAACACTTGCCCTGCAATAGCTCATTCTCTGAATTGACCTTTAACAAGGATTAAGTGGGATGCAAATGGAGTGCAGCATAACGTGACTCTCTGGGCATCTTATCTACTGCCTGCAAAGGGAAGGTAGGATCCTAGGAGTAATGGTGAATTTGTTCTTATGTACTCTTGTACTTAGCTTTAACATCTCCGTTTTCATGCCCTCTTTCTTTCTTTTTTTTTTCTTTTTTTTCAATTCACAATAAATTTATTTTACAGAAAAGGAAAAACTTGCCATTAATGAAAAATTCAGTAGAAAATAGTTCTGCTTTAAGTTGGGGCTCAAAAGTAGAAGCTGCTTATTAGTGAAACCTCAGTAGAAAGAGAATTTTATAAGAAAACATTCTTGGCATGAAAGCTCTAACAAATTCTGTAATGAAATATTTACCATGCAACTTTATCGGCAGAAAGGCCGGTTTCTGGTGGCTGGAATTTTCTTTTCGGTCTCTTAAGACATTAACATTGAAGATACTTAAACCTGCAATAGAGTTAATTGTATATAAATTTGGTGTCATGATGGGTAATCTTTCCATAGTCCACCTATTTAATTGAGGAGTTCTAAGTAGGTAATTGGCACCTTGCCCTTCTGATTTCCCCTTTCCCCCATTAGCCAGTCTGAATCCATTCCAACGACACTGAAGACAGTGATCACCTCATCTGCCAGAAGTGATAATTCACTACTGTTTGCAGCATCATAATCATAGAGAACCCTGGCCTTCCTGCTGCCACTACACTCCTTAAGGCCGTGGAGGTTGGAAGGAGAGGCAATTACTAGACCACTTGTTGAAGCCATGGCAGAAGAACCAATCACATTTGATGAAGCAGAAGGTACAGATGTTACAGAAGTCTGATTGTTGTTACAAAGATAATTGGATGGAAAACTTCCCAGCTGTTTCTGGAGGTCTAACATATACTGGTAACACTGTGCATAGTAAGTCATCTGGGCTTCTACAAAGTCATTCAGACAGCGGAGGTGGTGGGCATGTGTACTGCTGATTCCCTCTAGGAGAAGTCTGGTAATCTCTGCTTGACGATCAAATTCACTTTGAGTTATTCTTAATTCCTGTTCAGATGAAGCTCTAGTTTCTGCAGATTTTGCCTTTTTCAGTCTGGTCTTTCCAGCATCCAAATCCAGCCTCTTATTTTGTAATAGTTTCCTTTCTTTAGCAATTGTCTTATAATCTCCTTCTATAAAGTTTCTTAAAGGTGTGAGAAAATTTAAGGCTGATGTTTGAATCAGCTCTCTGTCTGCTGTTCCAATTCGTTTTTGTGTTTCTCCACATTTAATAAGGGCATTACCATAAGCTGTTCCTGGGCCAAACTCAGTCCCTGCATCAATCATATATTGTCCCAAAAGTTCTGGGTTGTTTATACGACTTGGAGCTTTTCTATCCAGTTTCTCATAAACAAATTCTTCTATCCTAGCATTTGGATTTGGCTGCAATAACACTTCAGTTTGTTTCATTATTTTTTCTGTCCATATTTTGGTACATTCAGCTTTGCTAAGGAGGTTCTCTAAGTGAGCACCCAACTCTGTCTTCTCTGCCTGGCCAAGCTTTTCTTCTGTGAACTGCACTGCACGACTGAGAAAGGTGCCCGCGTCAGCCGCCAACTTCTTTACGTTGAAGTCCATGATGTTCATCCTGGGCGGCAGCCGGGCGGGGCCGCCGGCTGACCTGGCCAGGAGGTGGAGGCGCCGCGGCCGGGCTGGGGAGCCGGGAGACCATGCCCCCTTTCTTAAAATGTCATCCTGAATCATTTTGTGTTCTTGAATATGACCCATACGTAAAACCTCCTGAAAAGCCATTGTACCTCTTGTTCTAAAAGAGTTCAGGGTCCTTCCCATTCAGGCCCTACCCAGGGCAAAGGAAGCACACCTCTTACTAGAAAGAAATTCTAGAAATAGGAAAGTTGATACTTGTTTTTTTTTCTGATAGACCTGGACTGAAAAATGTTCTATCCCTAGGATTTTATCCTTCCCACTAAAGACTGACTGCTGGCTTCCTATCTCACCAAACCAGTGTTCAGTACACCTACCCAGTGGACATTTTGCCCACTGGACATTTTGCACACTGGATCTCTAGGATCAAATCTTTGTCAAGTGTCAAGTATTCACAATGGAAACTGTAAGCTAAATATTGCTAAAATGAGTTGGGCATCTGGCCCTTCCTTCTCGCTCTCTTCAATTTTTGTAGACTCTTTCCATTGACTCTGCATCTTCCTTTTGGGACCACATTGCTCTTATTCCAGGCTGACTTCTCTTGCATGATATCAAGAACTACCTGAAGTGTTCTACTTACTTCAAAACGGATGGCACAAAACCTCATGCCTCTCTAGTGTGAACATATGTTCCTTGCTCACAGATGTAGCCACTGAACGGTAGATCCAATGCATGCCCCCTTTGTTGATTCTTCAGCCTCTGACTAGGCTAATCTATTCTTCTTGATTGATTTTCCTCCAATCCCTCTATGTGTGGGTGTTTTACTCTGGATCCCATCACCCACAGCAGATATCAGTACACACAGCATACATTGTTGGTCTGGTCAACATAATGCATGAGCATGAGCACTTTTGTGCCTTCCCCAAAGTATTCTCCACCTCTAATCTCAGCCCTTGTCTGTTTTCTGCCATATCGATTGCATATGTTGACCACAAAAGAGGTTTCCTTGGTTCCCTAAGAGGCAGCACAGGACAAGAGCTCATTCATGCCTGAGAGCCATGTTGTGATACTGCTGAGAATGTCCCTGACAATGGGTAATCATGGGGACAGCCAGTTTCAGGTTTCTTATTAACTCTCAATCTCAGTTTTTATATTAACTCTCAATCTGTTTATTATCGTTTTCAACGCTCTGTGTTGTGTGTTTAACTTTTGGCATTCTGACTTCATTGATTTGACCATTTGGAGCCCATGTGACTCAGCAGCAGAGTACTCTGATAGTCTAATTTCTTTCCTCCCACCTGAGGTATCCTCTGAGGTGAAGCTGGAGGAATTTCAATATTCAATTGTTTCTATAATTGTTGATGTGTTGAAGAACTGCAAAATCAAGCTTGAGATACTTCCAGCTGGCTAGGACTTCAACAGAGTAATTCAAAGCTCAAGTCACACCCATGACAAAATAGACCCCATAGCTCTCTGCTGGGTAAAGAGAAATACCAAGGAAGGAGAGTAGTTTCTTAAAAATTTAGACAGGGAGGAAGCAGATGAGGGAGAGAGGGAGGAAGAGATAGGCAGAGAGAGGTAAGGATTGTATATATATATATTTTATACATGAACACTTTTCTAACAATTAAAACAGGGCATATGGAGACAATTAAAAAAATGTTTCCTATTGAATCTGTCTCTGATGTTAATTATTATGATTTAAAGTTTAGCTATTGTCTACTAGGTATGGGTACTTTATCTTTGTCTTTCACATTAGTAAAGGTGACATAAGATGTGGATGGGTTTGAAAGAGCACATGCAAGTCAGGAGGTTTATAGGAAGCTTTTCAAGAAAGGGAAAATCGTGTTCACAGTCACAAATTGAGAAGGTTGATTAAATAACACCTAGGACTTTAAGAAGTTCTGATATAAGTATTCTATTCTATTCTATTCTATTCTATTCTATTCTATTCTATTCTA
>JAKSZT010053846.1:2249527-2283668 GCA_026826555.1 Tolypeutes matacus
CTTTCTTTCTTTCTTTCTTTCTTTCTTTCTTTCTTTCTTTCTTTCTTCTTTCTTTCTTTCTTTCTTTCTTTCTTTTCTTTCTTTCTTTTTTTTTTCTTTTCTTTTTTTTAAGGTATCGGAACCAGGGATTGAACCCAGGACCTCGTATGTGGGAAGCCGGTGCTCAACCACTGAGCAAGCTCCCCTGGGTTGGGTTTTTCGTTTATTTGCATGTTGTTCATCTTTGTTTTTAGGAGGCACCAGGGATCGAACCTGGGACCTGCCATGTGGGAAGCAGGTGCTCAACTGTTTGGGCCACATCTGCTACCTTTCTTTCTTTTTGCTCTAAAAAATGACCAATTTCCTTTATGCCTGCCTGGTAACTATCATTTGAAGAATTCTCTTCACCATAATTCCTGTACTGGGTCTTTTGTTTCCTACATTTGCCTTTTTTTTTTTTTCCCTGCATGCGTACTTACTCATTTTTGGTAGCCCATATCCTTCAACACTGTCTTTAAAAAGGATCTAAAAAGCTATTTTGTTGTATTGAGTTTTCCTTATTTAACCCTTACATTTGATGGGTAGTTTGAATGAATCTAGAATTCTATGGTAAAAATCAGAATCTTGGAAAAGGTACTTCATTCTCTTTTAGTTTCCTGAGCTACTAAAGGCGAATGGCCCTTTCTAAGTAGTGTCCCTCTTTGCAGAGAATCTACCTGTAGCTTTCTTCATTCTGTTAACTCTAGTACCCATCCTCCATCTGGTTTCCATCTTCAAAAAATTATTTAAAAATCTCTTGTTCACCGTTGCCTTCTCTCTTTTTTCCTTTGGCCCTGTGAGAACACCATGTTAAATTTTTCCACTATTATTTAATCAGAGTTTACTGCAGAGAAAAAAGATAAACACATGACTCTTCCACCACATTTAATAAGACTTCTTAATGTGACTTGTCTTCTAAAATGTACTTTCTTTTTCCTATGCCATGTTATCTTCACAATTTGCATGTTTTCCCCCTAAGTTTAATTTTTATATTTCTTTAACACTTTACATGTTAAAGATGTACATGTTTAAAGCACTGCTTCGTTTTATCATATAGAAATGCTTGGCATAAAGCTTAGATATATTATTCAGACTTGACAGATGGGGAAACTTTTTTCTGTCTAAGTTCAAGTCACACACCCCAGTTATTCAAATTTCTCTATTACAGAATTTCTCCTCCCTTCACCTCTACCTCTGAGGTCTAATTTGGAGCAACTTTTTAATGAAATAAATAAATAAAGGAGAGTAGAGAGGAAAGGTGAAAACAAATTTCAAGCATTAATTTAGAAAAGTCTTATTTCCGACCAAACTGTGAATTTTGAAAATTAGGTTAGGGGTGTTTTGAGGATTTTAAATTCATGACATGACACAATCACTATTGCAGCAAACAATTGAAATTTGACTGAAATACCATAAACATCTATATCCAATTATGATGTCTGTAGAAATGTTTACAGAAACAAACAACATGGTGAATGCTGGGTGTGAAGTGGAAAAAAAAATAGGAGAAAGAGTTTACATATTTAAGTGCTTCCATCAATGTTAAGCAAGTCTGTTGTGTGATTTGAACTGAATTGAAAAACTCATCTACAGGACTTTCTCCAACCTTGGACATGATTTAATGGTGCTAATGCATATTTACTACAGCATGGTTCTCGTTAAATAACTGCCTGACTATTAGACATAAAAATTCTTCTAGCACCAGGATCCTCTGCCTGCAAAGGGCCTTCTCTGACCACAGAGACTCTGCTGTAATTACACTGAACTGGAGGAATGAGAATCAGGGCTCTTGGCCTTCTGTGGGACAGCCTGTCTTGTGGATTTGAAGGAGTCACATATTGCTTTCCTGGAGGCAGAGACCAGTGATGGGCCTGGCATACTTCTACCTCCCAGGTCCTTTCGTGTCAGATGCCCAGGTTAGCTCAGCTGAGCCCTCACTGAGATGCCAGATGATACTCTCTCTCTGAGGGGAGGACTTGCCAGATGATACCATCTCTCTGAAGAGAGAACTGAGTCCATAGGGAAGGCAGCCCTCAAGCATCTTCTTCAGCAGTTCCTGAACCATCCTCCCAGTCTCATTGGTTCTGAAGCATTTGAATAATTCCTTAAGTCCAGAGTCAAAGAACATTCCTTACCTTGTTGAATACCCAGCCAGCCAATCAATTGTTGACTCTCTTCATGACCCTGCTTAAACACCATTGTCAAAACAACAACAATAACAACAAAAAAATAGAAGAAAGAAAAAAGCTTCTCACATCCAGAAAGATGTAATCTCTCCTATTTTTACTTTCTGATGTGCTATTTGTATCTCTCTTTGGTACTTATTACACTGCATCTTATATGGTGAGATCGGCAGTGGTATTGAGGTTAATGATGATGTTACTAGGACAACATATGCTACAGAGCTCTCTGCTTGAACCTGATTTCTTCTATCAACTTGGTTAAAATTGCTTACCATCTCAGCTTCCACCTTCATCTATAAAATGAAGACAAGAATAGTGTCCTCATCCTGTTATACTAAAGATTAAGAATAAAAATGAATATAAATTGCCTGACATGTAGATTGTCTTTATTTCCTTCTTTCACTTTTTCAGTATTCATAAATTATTTATTAATTTAGACTATACTTGTAATGGTTTGAAGCTGTATGTATCCCAGAATATCATGTTCTTATCATCTGTTCTGGGGAGTATAAACATATTGTAAGTAGGACCTTTTGATTAGATTACTTCAATTAAGGCAAGGCCCAGAGTGGGGTCTTAATCCTTCTTTTAGTTTGCCAAAGGGAATGCCGATGCAAAGTACCAGAAATATACTGGCTTTTATAAAGGGTATTTATTTTGGGTAAAATCTTACAGTTCCAACATTGTAAGAAGTCCAATTCAAAGCACCATAAAAGTGCTTTCTCACCCAAGTCAGCTGCCACGTGTTGAAACCAGATGGCTGGTGATCCCTGCTGAAGTTTCTGCCTTCCTCTCTGGGCTATACTGTCTCCCTTTGAGCTGCTCTGTGGGCTCAGCCTCTTGGGGCTTCCTGCTTAAGTGACTGTCTGGTCCTTTCTCTCCTGGAATATGGCTTGTCTGTTTCTGGACCTCCTATATTAGCCTCAGCTGTTCTGCTCTCTTCCCAAGTTCAGCTGTAAGCTATCAAGCAATGACTCATCTCTCCTGGGGCTTAGCTGTTTGAGCATCTCCTTTCTGTCACATGGCAGAATAAAAAATGGCAGTGTTCTCTCTTCCTCTGTCTGTCTGAGTGAGTGTCCCTCTGTATCAGACTCAGCAAGGGGGCAGGATCTCAACTTGAGTCATGCCTTACTGACTTAGTCCAGTAAAAAGCCCTACAGCAATCTTATCAAGTAATCTAATCAAAGCCCACTCCACTGAATTTAATACAATCAAAGGGTATCACACCCAGAGGAACAGATTAGTTGACAAACACAATCTTTCTTTTTTGGCGGTTCACAAAATAATTTCAAATTGCCACAATCTGCTGACTGGAGTCCTTTATAAATGGGATGAAGATGGAGAGAAAGAACGAGAGAGCTACAGAATCGAGAGTCTGAAAGCAACAAAACCTGGGAGAGAATGGAGAGATCAGAAGATTCCACTATGAGCCTTTCCATGTCACAGAGGAGTCCAGGATCGCCTGTAGGTAGGCTTTGGGAAGAAAGCATCACCTGATGATGCCTTGATTTGGACATTTTTTTCTCAGCTTCAAAACTGTAAGCTTGTAAATTAGTAAATCCCCATTGTAAAAGCCAACCCATTTCTGATATATATTTTTTGGCAGCCTAGCAAACCAGAGCAATACTTTTTTCATTAAATGTAATATTACATATTATATGAGAATCTGCCTTCATTAAAAAATCTATCTTTTCCCCTAGAGTTTTTAACCAAGTATACATATCCTTCCCTCCAGTAAGGAAATGTTGACTATTTAACCACTAGTAGGTCACTTTTGTTATGGACTCACTATTGCTTCTTTTTCGGTCAGGTGAATTTATCACTGTCATGACCAGTTTTGGTTGTAGGTTATGGATGGTGATGGTAGTTTCAAGCTGGGGATATCTAAGCTCATGATTTCCATCCTCACCCACCAGTGCTAATCCTCCTGAGAATCATGGCTCCATTCCCTGATGCCTGGGTCCCAGTGCTATGCTCTGAGGGAAGAGAGCTATGTTGCCACTGTGTACCACCAACATCAAAGGGTGGGTCCATTCATTTATATCATACTTGCCACTTCTCTAGCACTTTGTTGTTGTTATGGTATCTTGACAGGTGCTGTCTCTTGCAATCCTCACTACTGCATGAGTTACATACCCATTTTACAGATGGGGAATTTTGGCTCAGAGGCTCATCGAGTCACCCAACAGAGGCAAGCCTACGTCTCAGGTCTTCTGATACCAAAGATGGTGTGTGGTCCCAGTGTTCTCAACACTGCCTTAGTGGCCGATACCTTTGGCTCCTGTCTGCATCTTCTCATACTAGTCCCACAAAGACCAAAAACTTTTCAACATACTTGAAGGATGTGAATCACTCTCCTTGGAACAGGACAACGGGACCAAGGTATTGCTTCAGACAGTCTTCTTAGAGGTACGCCTGTCCAACTCCACCCCAGGGTCATGTTTCAGAAATGTGAGGGAGGGTTACAGTTTGATAAAGCTCCCTTTGTGATTATTATACACTCAATGCTTTAGGCTTCTTAGGAGAACATGTTTCCTGTCTCCTTTAAAGGCCAAATTCTTTGAGAAAAATGTGTTGCTGTGCATACGGATCTACATTGATTCTTTCAACAAATTGCAGACAAGAGTCATTCATCTGTTGAATGGTTGGGAGTTTATGGGGATTTTCACATTTGACCTTTTAACCACTGGATTCTATTATTCTGTTATTTTCTCCTCATCTCTTTAGCAATGTCATTTCCTGTTGACTCAGACTGGTTTGTCACTTTTGAAAACATAAATATATTCCCGTAAAATAAAAAAAAGAAGTGCCATGTCTAGAAAAGAGAGCTCGATATGAAATTGTGCAGAGTAAACCCAGGTCCAGCTGGTAGTGGGAGAATTAGAAAGAAGAACCTAAGCAAGGTTGCACCAGAGGCACAGAGCCAGCAAGGCAAGATTGAAGTCCCCCAGGTAGTAAGGGCATGTGTGAATTTCTCTCTGTGTGTGTGTGTGTGTTGGTGTCTGGAGGGCACGTCCTAAGTCAGGGTCTAAAGTGACAGCTGGTTTTGAAGCCTGTGTCCATGGGTGCAGCAAGTGTGCAAGGCATGGGCGAGTTGGCCAGGGAGTGGTTAACAGCATGGACCAGATGACCATCCTTATAAAGACTGTTGGGCGCTCACCCAACTGGTGTTCTGGATTGTGTCTGGGCTATGGGTTTCACGGCCTAAGTAAATCCCAGCTGCCAAGCCCAGTAGGCATTTGGCAATTAGATTTCTAAGAGATGCTTTATCCATTTTGCTTACGAGTAACCTCGGTGAAATTTTGTGCATGAGGAATCATGGAGCTACATTCTAAACATGGCAACCTTTACATGATCAATCAATACGCTGACTTTTCTGGGGCCAAAATTGGTCCCAGTGGATGCAATTGAAGTTGGCTATTGCTTTGATGTTTTCATTCCCTGTTCTTTTAACAAAGCCAGCACTTATAGACTGTTTTGTTCTATATGGTTTTAGTTGTTTCTAACTTTAGGCCCTTTAAGAGAGGAAAATGAGAAATAATTCCATCTGAATTTTGCTGCATAAATGAGAGCTGGAGCTTGGGGAGTGAGTTAAGCAGTAATAACAGAAATCACTTGTTTCCTAAAAACACCTTGTTTGGAACGACAACAACATGACAAAACGATTTTAATGGAAGCCTGGGGTGACATTAAAAATGTGCCATGGGAGTTTTAAAAAGGGTTGTGCTACCTACAATTTGAATGAACAGTAAAAGGCATTTACCAATTCCCCCAAATGTGTGTGTTCGTAACTGAGCTGTGCATGAAGACACCTCTGTATCTGCACTCATGCGTGTGCACTCAGCCTTTCTCTGCCTGTGTACTCATCCAGACTCTGACAGGAACACTCCCAGCACACTTGGGTGGCATTTTCTGGAGACCCTTGTCTGGGTATAAAAAGAAGAGCTGAAATGTGCTGTTCTGAATCCTGATACAGCTCACTTTTCTGTCTCTTCCATCAGAGTAATGCTTTCTTCCTCTGCTGCCTCATTCTCCACCATGAACAGCGGTATATGCTGATGGTCTGAAAACTATGAAGTTAAGACTTTTATCAAACTCTTTAGCAAAAGCCACCCAAATACTGAGAAGCAGAGCTGTACTCCATGACTTTGGCTCAAGGTAGAGAAGGGGGACACTTACTACATATCCTTGTGATACATCTACTCTGGGGAGCAGAACTGGCATCTTCTTTCTTCCCCCTAAAATACACCTGCTGAGATAGCTTAGTTTACTTATCCTGATTAATTTGTTGATTGTTTTTTTTTTTACAATATGATCTATCTTTCCTGTAAGTAGTTGCTAACTGAATCCATCTTTTTTCAGTGCCCTTTCTAGAATTTTGCCTTAAGACGAATTATATTATCTCTCTTCAAGAACTTGTATATTATGAATTTTTCTATTAGAAACGGCAGGTATTGGATATATTGGTCACATTTTCATGTGATACTGAGAAAATAGGCAGGAAGAAGGAAGAGGCATAGTTCTAAATGTAGGAATTCAGATATTTTCAGATACCTAGGGATCCCTCAAAAAGTTTGTGATTGTACTAGCTGGAATGACACTCTTCCATAGAATATTGCCAACTCCTAGGTGTCCACATGGTACCAAAGCCCAGAACTAGAAGGCTCAGAACTGGAAGCTCTGAGAGGCACTTAGTGGAAGTTGTCAAAGAAAAAAGTGTACCTAACATTTTTGAATAAAGGATGACTTTATTCAAGGTCCTACTATAGTAGGAGAGAGTGACTAGAACTCAACTCTGAAGAAAGCAGGGGGTTAGTTGAGTTTTTATACTCAGGACAGATGGCAATGGAGCAATAGTAGCAGATTATCTGGTGGAAGAAAGGTGGGGGAGGTCAGGGGCAAGTGTGAAATTTGAAATTGCTCGTGTCCGAAGTCCTTGTTGTTGTTTTGTTTCCTGCAGCCAAAGTTGTTTTTTCTCTGCAGTTAGACAGCTGCATGGTTAGTTTCAAGGTAGCCAGGGTGGGGTTAGGCAAAAAGTATAGTCAACTTTGTTGAGTAAAAAGCAGTCTTGGTCAAGGTGAGGAATTAAGTAACATTGATAGCCTTTGTCACGCAGGAGGATGAGATGTACTCTCTTGCCATGTGGATTTCAACTCCTTCAAGGGAAGTGCTTCTCAGTTTGCAAGGTGCACACCTATTACTGGAGAGTGTTTTAAAATGTGGATTCTAATCAGATTGTAGATGATGCTGATGCTTCTGGCCTGGGAGCCATGCAAGACTCAGAAGCTACAATATCCAATATGGTAGCCACTAGCCATATACAGCTATTGTGCACTTGAAATGTAAACTAATGATGTCTGGTAACTGTACAATGCACACTGTATTTCAGAGACTTATTACAAAAAATATATAAAATTTCTCCATAATAATTTTATACCACTATATGTTGACATGATAATTTGTTTGGATATGTCAGCTTAGGTAAAGTAACTTCATGTGTTTCTTTTCCATTTTTTTGATGCAACCACTAAAGAATTCAAAATATATATGGCTCATGTTATATTTCTATTGGACAGTGCTTTCCTAGTACTTTTTTGCTTGCATTCCACTGTTTATAGATAGCCCTTAGCATATTCTACACCAGGGGTCCTCAAACTTTGCTGTGCCTTAGAGTCACCTGGTAGGCCTGGTGAAAGAAAGATTGCTGGGCTAGTCCAAGAGTGTGATTGAGTAGGTCTAGGATAGGGCCCAAGAATTACTATTTCTCATAAGTGTCCAGGTTATGAGCTGATGCTTCTGGTGCCTGGAGCACTCTTGGAGTAGCAAGACCCTAAAGTGTTTTCCCTTGTACACCACTGACTATCCAATAGCACTCAGCGTATTCTGCCCCTCTTTTTCACAGTGTAGTCTGTGAACGTATCTTCTGCCTTCCCTTCTACTTATATTCACTCCTTTTACCCTGTCACATTGTAATGCCCTTGAGGAAATGGTTCTACCTGTTCATCTTGGTATCTCCAAAGCATATAGTTCAATTATTGGCATGGTAAAATGAAATGAATTATATTTAGTGAATGAATCATCTTACTTCCTTTTTTAGTCCCTTACCATAAAGCTCTGACAAGTACAAAATATTCAAACAGGAATGAAAGAAATCATTGATGCGTGTTGACCTGTTGATCAATCTATTGATTTACTAATTATTGAATAAATTACATTGAGTTTACATCTGTTCCTTTTCATTAACTTCACTCAGCATATATATTTTTAGTATGGGAGGTGCTGCTGATGATTAAGGCAACAAGTTAGCCCCATTTCGGGTGATATATGGATAGCTAATTGGAATGCCAGGCAAACACTATCAAGTATACGGAAGAAATTACAACCAGGGTGCCAGGTATCATGGGAGAGCAAAGGAAGGAGACAAGCTAGGCTCTAGAATGTTTTGATGAAAGCCTTGCTATTCAAAATGCCTTCCTTGGTCCAGCAGCATCAACATCACTTGGGAGCTTTTTAGAAATGGAGAATTGCAGACCATACATCTGAACGTATGAGTCAGAATCTCCATTTCAACAAGATTCGCAGATGATGTGCAGGTAAATAGAATTTTGAGAAACACTGAATTGAAAGGCAAATCTGGAATCACGTGCTCCATAAGCCTGAGATTGACTGTGGGTTTCTTTCCTGCCTCAACTAAGGGAAGTCTGGGACAAGTCAGATGGTAGAATGGAGGCAGATGCCAGCACACAGATGGAAATATATTTCCCTTGGATAAGCAGACCACAGCAGAGTTCTGCCAACCTGTAACAGCCTTGTTCACAACAGGACAAATCCCTCAAAAATTTGTGGCTAGGGGAAATAAAAAATAGAGAGACTTTCAACATGACAGGGAGGCTGTGGCTGTCAACCAGCAGGATACTGCTATTCCTTGACAGCATGAAAGAAAGCCCAGCATTAGCAGCCTACCTGTCTGGTGGCCACCTGTCACACATGAGGGGGAAGCAGATTTACTGCCAGGTATTGGGCAAAATTGCATTACCTCTCTCCAAGATCGGGGGTAGGAGTGGGAATGAGACAAGTGAAGTGTGGAACCAAGTAGCAGGGGATGATGCCACTATGTGAGCGTCTATCCTTATGTGTCTTCTTTTTAAAGAATGGGATACATGAGGCAACTTTAGTAGGATGAAACCCTTGCTTTGTAGAAATGTAGCATAATGGTGGCTCTAACATGAAAGCACAATATACCATATTTGAGGGTTGGTTTCTTGGAAAGGAGTCCATGAGAAGTAAACCATATACTTTCTGAGTTATTGATCGTAATAAACCTTGGTTCATCAATGATGGCAGATCCCTGCCCAAAGAGACACTATTTATTATATTGTAAATATATCCTTTCAGCAGTGGTTATAGGGAACAAATATGCTTCCCTTCTCTAAATCCTCTAATGCTTTAATATGTATATTTCCCTTTGTCTACTCATTTACTCAATAAATATTCATTGAGCAAGAGATATTGCAGGCCTTAGCCTTGTAGCTGTGGAAATAAATAGGGACAGGCAAAATCTTAAACTTAAGGTTATATCATTGCCCAGTGAGGGCAACAGAATGTTAACAGACAACGCAGTGCCATCAGCATGAGTGTGGAGGTGAGCTCAGCGTGAACACAGCGGTAACAGAAAATGGTGACGAACAGGAAATTACTAACAATTCACATGTGTCTGGTACTTACTACATGTCAGGCACTGTGCTAAGTGTTACACATAGTTCATATCGTTATTTAAATGACCACAGCTCTAAGAAGTAGATATTAGTAATATTACTGTTTTGTAGGATTAAAAAACAATAATAAAGCACAAAGGTGTTAGGTTGCCTGCCCAGAGTCACACAATTGGTGTGGTAGAGATAGAAAAGCTTCAAAACTAAGGTAAAAAAGAGAGATGGGGTAAAATAGTCCCAGAGAAGTGAAACGAAATGAATAAATTACATTAAAAATTAGTGTTTATTCAAGGCCTACTGTTATTAGGAAATGTATTTGATTTTCGGAGGTACAGAGATGCAAAAACAATGTTTCCTTTCTCAGGAAATCAATGTCAGTAAGACAAACCTGAGTAGGAAAATATTGTAGTAAATTGTGTTAAGTTTGCTAATGCAAGTACCTGCAAATACTGAGGGAAGGAGGCCAAGAAGGGAGTGATGAACTCTATCTGAGTGTGGTCCAGGAAGACTTAAGAGGAGGTGATACATTAGCTGGGTTTTGACTCATGAACAGGAATTTGCCTGTGAACTAGGGTTAAAGTAAGTTCAGGCTGAAGAAACAATCGGTAAAAAGGACAAGGACATTCAGGAACAAAGTGAGAGAGGTTTACTTAAATAGTTCCATTGAGAATTCAGTCTATATAAGAAGCTGTAACAGATGGTTCAAAAGGTAAAACAATGAGGAAATGGAGACTTTATAGTCTGCAAAGAAGGGGACTATCACTTGTCTTTATGACTACAAGGAGACAATGGC
The DNA here is from genome assembly GCA_026826555.1 of Tolypeutes matacus. Lineage (NCBI taxonomy): Eukaryota > Metazoa > Chordata > Mammalia > Cingulata > Chlamyphoridae > Tolypeutes > Tolypeutes matacus. The sequence continues at coordinate 2,260,234 of JAKSZT010053846.1, forward strand.
AGATGTCTAGTTAGAGCCCGAGTATGGAGCGTGACTGTCCATCTCTTCAACTTCCTGACCCTAATAAAATGGTTTTAAAATATTATGAAATGATAAACACATAGAGGAAAAGGGAGAACAGGAGAGAGTTTTGGTGACCATAAGTTCATAATAATTTGAAGATGGAAAATATATCAAGGAATGGCACCTGATTATGTAGAGTGAAGACAGTAATAAACTATTGGTCTTACAGAAGGAAAACAGGGAACCCTGGCTAAGCAAGGGGCCTAATCCAGCAGAGTTTAATGATTTTAATGATTTTTTTCCAATTAATCGGAAAAAAATATCTTAATTGGACATCATATGGCAGACACTTAATGAAGTATTATATGATTTTCTCAACACTTTACATTAAATGCCATAATAGGTTATATGGGATTTCTTCAAGGTCACATAAATTACTAGAAGCTAAAGCTTTTAAAACAAAACAAATTTTGAGCAAGGAAAAAGGAACTGATCTGCTTTGCAATAAATAAGAATATATGTTTACCTTATCGTTTAGGCCACCAGGAAGGTCAGAACCAAATTTTCAGACCAACTCTAGCAATTTATGAGTCTGAGATGGCATATCCATGTTGAATATGTTCAGTCTAGTTGTAAAAATTCTTAAATAAATATAATCCTGGTTTTAGTTTTTATTCATATTTTATTACCATGTTATGATGTTATATGTCTTGTGGAACAAACCAATTAAAATAAACGTATAAAAGTAGATTGCTACATCATTGTGGTTATATTATTTTTAACTTAAGGATTTATCAAAGTTGTTTAAATATGATGGACTTACACAATTTTAAAATGTTAGAAACATGGCAAAATGCATAAAGTAGGTACAAATAGAAGAAAAAGAATTTAAAACAAAAAAAATATGCTTTAATGATACACATAAAAGTAAGCAGCATAAAATTTATCACTAATACAACTGATTGAAATAATTCATTTTGATCTATGTGCTTTTGGAAAGTTTATTTATAAACACAAATTCACCCAATCATGTGTTCATTTATTCAGCATCTATTCCTTGAGTTCCTTTAATGGGCGAGCCAGTCACTAATTGTTTTGGGTATAATGGAGAATAAGCCAAACCAATTTCCTAATTTTGCAGGGAAACAATTGATACATAAGTAAAAAATAAAGTAAGTAATACCAGACTATAGTATATGAGAGTGGAAAGAAAATAAACAGCGTTATCTATTGCAATTTAACAAGTTGCCGCAAAAATTAGTGGCTTAAAACAACTGCCGTTTATTTAGCTTACAATTCAGGAGTTTGACAATTTGTGTTGGACTCACCTAGGCTCTCCTAATCTGGGCGAGGCTCAACTGCTCTTGGCCAAGCTTCATCCAGGCTTCCACAGACAGCTGATGGATTGGTTGGTTTAGGTCTGACGAATCTAAGATGGCCTGCTGTGAAGGCTCATCTCGGCTCCACGAGGTCTCGAATCCTCCAGAAGATTAGCTCCGGCTTATTCATTTAGCAATTGTGCAGTGCTCTCAAAAGGTAAGATGGACGTGCACAAGACCTCTTGAGGCCCAGGTTTGAAACCCAATAGACTCCAAGTCCTGATGGAGGGAGCTGCTAAAAATGAAGGGAATCCCAGTGGGTTCCATGTAATATTTTGGGTAATCTAAGCACCTCTTAAAATATATGTATATATATATATATAAATAACATTTTTGTAAGCAAATACACATATATGCATATATGTTTATATATCATTTTGCAAATGTTTGTATGTATTGTGAGAATTTTGATTTTTACCCATAATAAAAAAAAAAAAAAAAAATGAAGGTCATTTTTGCAATCTCACACATTGGTGACAGAATACACAGAACTGACCCCTGAGGCATTGCAATGTTTCAAGCTTGGTTTCAGAGAAGACTGAGAAGGATGAGTCTGTAAGAGGAAAGAGAAAACAAGGGAGGGTAATGTCACAGGAGTCTCCAGAGGAGAGCCAGAGAAAAAAGAACCAAAGCTAATGAATCAAATACAAGGAGTACAGGGAGGAGTCAAAATAAATGACAATGTTTATAAGCTATAAAATGCAAAATGCTATGAAGTACAAATGTTGGACAATTATCCCAGAGTTTATAAAAATTATCAATATGTAAAAACTCATTTGTCTTTCTGGCCTTTTCATTTGTGACCAAATCGCCTGTCTCCAAACTGGGAGTTAGTTATGTTCTTGTATTTTCCAGTACTTATCAAAAAGGAAGCCCTATGGGGATTTAAGGGAAGGGTAAGTCTTCAGGAGAATCTAGAATTGTGCCATAGCAGAGACTGCTTATGAACAGTAAAGCCAGGAGGAAAAACATGTTTAGTTTGATGGCTTGCCTGTGGATTTAACTCAAGACTTTAGGGATTGAAAATCTTAGGCTACATCCAAAAGTTGCAATTTGCCTTTTCCTTTAAAATCTATTACCTATTTATATGTATGTATGTATGTATATATGTGTGTATATACGTATGTGTGTATGTGTTTATATGTGTGTGCATATGTGTGTATGCCTTTCATTCACATCTAATTCATTTTGGAAAACTGTAAGATTAGTTTATTTTAGCTTTTCACTGGTTTATTGTTTTTACTTTCCATCATCATTTGTTGGGAATGGGGTGACCCATTGCAAAATGCATCTCAGATTTTGATCACAAGTATTTCTCAAGCATTACGAATGAGCCAAGACTGATGTTAGACTCCCAGTATTATGACAAATTTCTCTGTGCTCCAAAGGAGTAAGAAATATTTCAATTTAACATAAATGGAAGGACCCTAACCCGGCCTGATTCCTCAGATAAACAGAGCCTGCTTTCTAGTCCTCTTGAGAAAGCAAATTTTGAACCAGAATTGAGAAGGTGACATACACACCTGAGTCAGACTCATTCCCATGCTTCAGTGATTTAACCATAATGGAGCTCCTGTTTTCTCAGTGCCTGCTCGCATGCAAGTTGGACTCAATTTGTTGTGAACTGTTTGTGTCAGAAATGATGAAACAAATGTAGAGCACTGAACTCAGTGGCCCCACACATCTCGTCCTTCCTTCTAACAAATAAAGACGTGCATCAGTTGTTTATATGTAGTTCATCTCACAACAGAAACAGAGCAAAAGGAGCTCCATTTCTCTGGCAATTTATTTCTATCACATGATGTCAGAATAAGTCAAAGCTTCCTATTTTAGGATTATATTATCAACTTTTATGAAGATTATGATGAAATGATCACTTATTTGAATAAGCAAATAATTGGGTATATCAGCATTTCCCAAAGCATTCTGATGTATCTCTTTTATTATGTGCCTTATGAATAAATAAAGTTTCTATGGTCAAAAAAGCCTAAGAAACCTACCAGCATAGTGAAAGTTCTAAGATATTCCTTATTAAATGTGTTAAACATTACATAATCCAGACTTGTATAAATGTGTGTATACATATATTATACATATGCACACACATATATTAGCTGAACATGGAACTCTGTTATTTCCATAATATATTATTTTAATGTCCACATTACCTGGTGTTCCCACATTTTGGGAAACTTTGACCTCTATTTTTCTTTCCTTTTTCTGAACAAAATATCAGACCATCTACAGGAGGGCCAAGTCATGGAATATCTACGGTATATGGTACATACACAGGACAGGGATAGCTTTCGGATAGACATGGTCCTAAACAGTTCTAGAGGAGAACTACAGAAAACCAGGGAGCCTATTCAAAGAGAGCTCATTGGGACCCTGGTGATATAGAGCAAGGTAAGATCATGTTTTAAAAATTCTAAGAAATGGTGCCCTAACTTCTTTGGGCCTCATTTGCAAAATGGGGTGAATCTAATACTTAAATTCATAGGGTTGTTGTGAGGATTTTGTTATGAGAAGACTATCTGGCATATAAGAAGCACTCAGCAATTATTAGCTATTATTTTTTTAGAAAAAGAAAGAAATGGCATTGTCATAGTCAAAGCTTTATTTTGGTTGGAGGATAGATATATTGATACCTGCACTTATCGTCTCTTAGACTTGTTGACAATTAGAGCAGGGTAGGACCTTGAGATCACCTAACTAATCCCCATTACCTTATATATAAGGGAATTGAAGACCAGAATTGACTGGCTTGGAGGTATTTAGGTTTAATATGCTTAGTCTCCCACTCATGGGTCTGTGGGAATTTAGATGACTGGGAAGAAATTCTCATGCACAAAATTAATATGTTCCTTTTTGAGTACATAAAGATTTTCTCCTTTAATTCTCCAAGCATCCTGAATACTCTTAAATATGATTTTGCTGGCAAATTTTTCTATTTTATTCCTGAGTTTGTTGGTAATGCTTTCAACATTTTGTCATTTAGCTTGAACTGGCTGTCAATGTAAATTGAATATTCCTCCTTATTGTAAGAGAGACAGGTTCTCCTCTCAGTGTCAGAGATTTCATTGGGGCTGGACACAAAATGCTCTAGCCTGTCTAAACTGTACTATTTGCATCTGTCCCCCTTATTGCTCACATCTTATCTAATTCCTATTCTTTAGCCTTCTTTATCAAATTCTTGTAGACTACCCTTGTTTGCCTACTATTCCAGTGATGCAGTTTTTTGCAGTATCAAGTCTATTGTTCTCTTTGCCCAGCCTCATTTTAAATTCAGCTCTCAGATATTTCTTTTCCATGTACATATTTCTGACAACAGCTTATTTTTAACTACCTGCCTTAGCTTTATAAATACATGAACCTTTTCTCTGTAACAAACTTTTGGAGAAAAAAATATTAAAGTACTCAGTACTTTCTCCCTTCTTTTTCTGAAACTCTTCAGTTTATTATTATTTTTTTCTATTCACTCCTAGTTTTATTGCTTTGTGTATCAGAGAAAATGACCTTCATATTTTCTAGTTCTTGGACTTGAGATTTTCCTGTGGCTTCATATAGAATTGATTTATGCTTATGTTCTAAGAAAATTTCAAAACAACTTTTACAATACTTGTGGAAAATGCTATTTAACCATTAAATAATTATTATTGGTTACCTTCTTATAAAAACCTCTGTATTTACTTTATTCCATAAATTTTTGAAATATTGAGATCTTTAAGTTTAAAGCACTGTATTATAAATTTGTCCATTTCTTCCATATTTCTATTGTTTTTATATATTTTTTCAGATGGTCATGTCTGATCACCATGCATTCTACATTTTATCAAGGTAAACAAACACTCTCGTTTCATGTAATATATTTACTCTAAGTTTACTTTTTTCCAGTATTAATATTGAAACCATTTCCTTATCTAAATATTTTCTAGTTCTTTATTTTTATACTTGAAGTTCAAATGTGTCCTTTCAAAGCAAAACTTAGCAGAATTTACCTGACATTGTGAGGAATCTTTTGATACTGACTGGTGGCTCACTTTTATCTTTAAACAAATAGATTTTCATAGATTTCCACTGATTCTCTTCTGCAAACTAGGCTTAATGAGTTTCATTTCTTAATAAGTTATATCATGGTCTAAGTAAATAGTGAGATAATTATCCTACCCATTATCTTAAGGTTGGTCTATCTAAAAGGTAGCTTGTCAGAAAGATATTTCTATAAATATAATGAGTTAACGTATCAAATTGCTTTATTAAGTGTGCTAGGGTTATTGTGTAGTCAGGAAAAAGCACAAGGTACATCTTTGAAAATTTCTTCTATGTGACTTTGGGAAAAATCTGTGATTCATTTGAGACTGAGTTATCTCATCTATAAAATGTAACCAATAGTTTATATTAGCTATGAAATCTCCCTTCCCATCCAAAAGTATTTAACCCTGTAACTCTAAAAATAAGATCCATACAAGTACTCAATTAGAATACAAGTATTTTGGGGAAGATACATAACTCTCAGAAACATAGCTTTGAATTCAATGTGGTTTATGGATTAAAAGGCAATAAAGATTTTGAATAAACAACCATATGTTATTGAACTGTCTTTCCCTTGGTTGGATTTTTAAATACATGTTAAAGTCCAATATGATTTGTCTAGTGTATAGACATTTCCTTTAGAGAAAAAATGTATTTCCAGACTTTAGGCAGTGGTTCAGGCTTTCATCTATTCAGTCTATCAACATTTAATGATCACCTTCTCTAAGTGAAACTCTAAGCTAGGCACTGTGTAGTGACACAAAAATGAATGAGATCTCACATCAGTCACAAATTATTTGATCATTGTCTCTGTGATTTGATCACTCAGAAAGCAAAACATAAGGTCATTCATTTTGGCCCTAAAATAAAATGTAGCAATAAGTAAGAGGTGTTTCATAAGGTCCAGTAGAAAAAATAGAGTATTTAATGTATTTGACAAGGCAATCTTTTATTTATTTTTATTTGTTTGTTTGGCAGAACATCTTGATGGACAAATGTTCCCTGGGATAAACTTAGGATGTCCTTGGTTAGAACATAAGTGTATGTGGAGATGAATTGAGCTTCTTGCATAATATCCTGGCCAAATACTAAACATCATTTTGAGTTAAACAAACCAGAAACCAAAACCAAACAGAAACAAAAACACACAAAAACAAAAACAAAAATAAAAAAGACCCCACTAAAAACACAAAACTCTTGTTCAAACTAAATATAAATGACTTTTGGATTATTTTTTTCAATGATTTGTACTATAGCACCCTGTGTAGTTGTGAAGTAAGTGTTTAATGAGAACATAAGAATCAGCTTCAGCCCAGATGTGCAAAGTTTCTTCTCTGAGTGGGCCACCAATTATTTTGTAGGAAAGCAATTTAATACCACATTATCTTGCTATAGCTGCAAAACAGGCTAGAAATGAACCCAGAAAAAATCTATGGTATCTCTTCTCACATTAACCCTCAAAATAACTCTGAAATAAGTCATAGAAAGAAACTTGAGTATACAAAATGATTTGAGAAACCTTTTAGGGTCTGTGAAAATGCTGCCTTAGCTTCAGCCATTTTGTGTTTTCATCCATGATGCTAATCTCTAGATATGCAGTTGATCTACATACTGCAAATGGCTCCACCTTGCAAAGGAGATGAGGGGCTGGGGCTGGGAAGCAGAAGTTACATTCTTGCTGTCAGTACCGTCTTAAAACTGATGATAAAATGGTTAATGTTGATAAAGATGGAGAGGTTAAGAAGACCTGGCAGAGAGCACTGCCATTGAGCACCCAAAGAAGAATGGTAAAACTTCTGAAATAAAATATAGAACAACAGTTGAGAAAAACTCCCATGTGCAATTTATTAAAATGGGTAAACTCTAGTAAGAGATAAACTGCTCCTCAAATACAAATGGAATTGATGGGAATGTATGTTCTTTCCAGACGATAATGCTTCAATGTGTCACTATTATGAGAAAAGAATGAGATTCGGGCCAAATTTTAAGTGTTGATTTTCCATGGGATCCACAATAGTAGGCAATAGTTTTCAGTAAAATAGCTATCCTATGGTAAAATACATACGGATGCTTATGTTCATGTGTTTTTCTTTTCTTTATTTTTCCCCCTTCGGGAAGCAAATAATAGATATAGGGAGCATCGCTACAGAATGTCAGATATTTCATGCTGTCTCCATATTTACTTTTGGTTCTACAAGGAAGGAGTGAAAGATGGTGTTCCACATGATGGAATCAGCTACATTCTGCCCAAAAGTGTCTTAAATCCTTCCAGATCTGGTCTTGAAATACTCTCCTGAGGAAGATACCAAAGGGAGAAAAATAAAAAACCCTAGGGGCAAAGGATGAGCTGAATGATGACATTTTTTTCCTTTTGATGTTTTTTGTTTTTCTAGTGTTACAAATTCTCATACTCACTGCCAAACAAATATGGTTTGTCCTTTAAATACATGAGTCAGAATGTCTGCAAATGTCACTCGCTTACATTTATGCTGTAACTACATTGATTTATAAAAAGTTATGCATTTTTATTACATTAGGTAAATATCATTTTAACAGCCTTAGTATTTTGATATCACACAGTCCTTTCTTCAGAAAGGAATTTTTAAAATTTGGCCACAGAAAATTATACAGTTAAACTATTTTGTCCCCTCCATAAACCTGTCTGGTACATATAAGGTTCTCAGTCTAATTTACTTTTTTTTTTTTTTTTTTTTTTTTTTTTACTTTTCTCCCTCTCCCCACCTCAAGGAAAAGGAAGCCAAACAAGGCAAAAGGACTCTACAGAGACAAGAATTACATTATTACTATAATGTCAACATTTGCATGATCTTTTGGAATTGTGGTTTTGATATTCCATTTTAATGAATCTTCAGTTAGTCAATGACATTGGAAGAAACAGCACTAATGGGAAAGGAGGAATAGGAACTAAATCTGCGGGTCAAGCTCAAGAGTTCAACAAAAATATCTAACCTAAGTCATGAATAATACTATAAATGGGTAAATGCCATCAGATGTGTTTGGTGTAAAGAATTTATTCCACTCCGAACTTGAATGTTCAGTGGAAAATGATCCACTATGTTAAATTAACTTTTTATTTGGAAATAATTTCAAATTTACACAGAAGTGGAAATTTTAAAAATTGTACAAAGACCTGTTTCCCAGAGTTATATATTGTTACATATTGGGAAGAGTTACCTATTTCCCAGAGTTCATCATTTCCTTTAACTTTCACTCTTTCTGCATCTCTTTCTGTTTGTATGGGTGTCTATACACACACACACATACATTTTTCCCTGAACAATGGGAGAATAAGTTACATATATCATAACTCTTTACTCCTAAATTTGTCAGTGTGTTTCCTAAAAATGGAGTATCATATTACATGGCCACAGAACAGTAATCAACATGAAAATGGTATTTTATCTAATCTACCATCTAAATAACAACTTTGCCATTTGAATATACATTAAAGTATTTTTCCTTTCCAGATCAAAATCCCATCTGGGCTTAGATCATTCATGTCTCCTCACTCATCTTTAATTTGGAATAGTCCCATGGCTTTTTACTTTTTAAATGGCATTGCCATTTTTGAAAAATATAGTCTCTCCTACCCATCCCTTTTTTATATATAATTTTTTTTCATTTAATGAAGTATATCACTCATATATAAACATATATAAACAATAATTGTATAGTAATAGTTGTGAAGTTATAAAACAAACATACATAACATCATACAGGGCTCTCATACCTCACCCTACCACCAACACCTTGCATTGTTGTGAAACATTTTTAACTAACGATTAAAGAGCATCCTCAAAATATTACTACTAACCAAAGTATCCTACATTTGGTGTATTTTTCCCCAACCCACCCTATTATTATTATTATTATATCATTTACACGTGAACATACATAAATAATAAGTGTATAGTAAAAGTTGTGAACTTACAAAGCAACCATGTATAACATCATGCAGGGGTCCCATACATCGACCCACCACCAACATCTTGCATTGTCATGAGACATTTATTACAAATTATGAAAGAATATTGCCAAAATCTTACTACTAGCTATAGTCCTTGTCTTACATTTGGTGTATTTTCCCCCCAACCTACCCAATTATTATTTTTTAAATATACTTTTATGACAGAAGTTGTAAACTTACAAAACAATCTTGCACATGTGCAGAATTCCCATACAACACCCGTTTATCAACACACCATACCATGGTGGCACATTTGTTACAGATTATGAGATAATATCGTCAGATTATTACCAGGCCCATAGCATATATTTGGCACACTTTTTTCCATACTCCTGCATTATCAACACAGTACATCTTTGGCATAGATGCATGAATATTACATTATTACTGTTAACCACAGTCCATAGGTAATTCCAGTTGTATTTTCCCCATGCTTCTCCACATTCCCACCACCCTGCAGTATTGATGTATATCTGCTCTAGCTCACAAAGGACACTCTTATATCTGTACCATCAACCACAAATTCTCTTCCACCTCTGGGTTTACTGTGTTATTCAGTCCCTAGATAATTCTTTAGGTTTCTATTAATTGGCATTTACATCCCTAGACTACCCTTTTCAGCCACATTCCAATTTATAAACCAGCTGTTACTCACTATAATGCATTACCATCAACTCTATACATTTCCACACTTTTACAGTAAAGTTAATTAAAACATCTACATACATTAAACATTAGTAGTCCATCTCAGTCCTCCTCTTTTTAAGAATCTACCACTTACCACCAGGTCTTGAAGATAATTTCCTATACTTTCTTCTAGAAGCTTTATGATTCTTGCTTTTATATTTAGGTTTTTGTTCCATTTTGAGTTAAAGTGTGAGATAGGGGTCCTCCTTCTTTCTTTTGGCTATAGATATCCAGTTCTCCCAGCACCATTTGTTGGATGGATTGTTATGCCTGAGCTGGGTGTGTTTGACAGGCTAGTCAAAAATCTTTGGAACCTAGATGTGAGGGTCTGTTTCTGAACCATCAGTTCGGTTCCATTGGTCTATGTGTCTGTCTTTATGCCAGTACCACGCTGTTTTTATCACTGTAGCTTGGTAATATGATTTAAAATCTGGAAGTGAGAGTCCTCCAACTTCTCTTTTCTTTTTTAAGATGTTTCTGGCTATTCAGGACCCCTTACCCTTCCAAATAAATTTGATAGTCATGCTTTCCATTTATTTTTAAAATGATGATGGACTTTTGATCAGGATTGCACTGAATCTGTATATCAATTTGAGCAGAATTAAAATCTTAATGGGGTTAAGTCTTCTAATCCATGAACATGGAATGTTCTTCCAATTATTTATTTCTTTGTTGATTTCTTTTAAAAATGAGTTGTAGTTTTCTGAATACAAGTGCTTTACATCATTGGTTAAGTTTATTTCTAAATATTTGGGTTTTATCTGTCATATTTTATTTTCACCACTCTTTTGGGACTTTTAGTTACATTTACTGATATAATCTTTATTTCTAGACTCTCTTCCAAGCCTCCCTGTCCTGTTCTTTCTTTTCAGGCTTTAGTATTTGCTACAAGGCTGGTCTCTTGGTTATAAACTCTCTCAGTTTCTGTTTATCTGTGAATATATCATTTTTGAAAGACAATCTTACCAGATATAAGATTCTTTAACTACAGTTTTTCTCTTGCTCTGTATTAAATATATCGTACCACTGTCTTCTTGCCTCCATGGTTTATGATGAGAAATCAGCGTTTAATATTATTGGGTATCCCTTATATGTATTGCTTTTCTCTTGCTGCCTTCATAATTCTCTCTTTGTCTTTGGCATTTGACATTCTGAATAGTATGTGTCTCAGAGCTGATCTATTCAGATTTATTCAGATGGGACTAAGTTGTGCTTCTTGGACATAGATATCTATGTCCTTCAATAGGGTTGAAATTTTCTACCATTAATTTTTCACATATTCCTTCTGCCCCTTTTCCCTTCTCTTCTCCTTCTGGGACACCCATGTCACGTATGTTTGCATGTCTCTTACTGTGGTTTAGTTCCCTGAGAACTTAATCAATTTTTTCCATTCTTTTCACCATCTGTTCTTTTGTATGTTTGCTTTCAGAGACCATTTCTTCAAGCTTACCAGTCCTTTCTTCTGCCTCCTCAAATCTGCTATTAGATGATTCCAGTGTATTTTTAATTTCATTTATTGTACCTTTCATTCCCATAAGATCTGCTATTTTTCTATATATGTTTTCAAACTCTTTTTGTGCTCATTAATGTCTTCTTAATATCCTTAAACTCTTTAGCCATCTCATTGAATTTGTTAAGGAGATTTGTTTGAATATCTATGATTAGTTGTCTTAACTCCTTTATGTCATCTGGAGGCTTATCTTGCTCCTTTAACTGGGCCATATCTTCCTGTTTCTTGGTGTGGATTGTAATTTTTTGTTGGTGTCTTGGCATCTGGCTTACTAGATGTATTTATTCTGCATGCAGTCTCTCTCTTTAGTTTAGGGCTTTCTTGCCCTTTTTTCCTTGCTGTTTGTGTAATAGGAGCTAAGGATGTAGTGATGTTATAAGCTGTGGAAGCTCAAGCTGCCCTCATTTCCCCAGGGACCGATGAAGCTTCTCTCAACTTTTTCCTTTGCCAGAGGTAGGGACAGAGCCACAGCTGTGTGGAATAATTCAAGTCAGGCAGGCCTAGGCTGTAGTGGCCCAGAGAGACTGATGAAGCTTTAAACCCCTTTCTCCCTTTCTTGGGGCAGGGATGGAGCTGCAGATGTGGGCAGCAATCTATGCAGTATGGGTCCAAAATGAATGCAGTTGCCCTGGTAGACTTCCGACTATTCAGTCTGCCTGCCAGATGTACTTGCAGTTACCTGGAGAGATTGGTGCAGGGCCTTTCAGCCTCCTCCCTGCTAGAGGTGGGGCTGAAGCCTAGGCTAGGGCTGCAAGCCAATCTGGGTGAAAGCCAGTCTCTACCATCACTGTGATTTTCAGTCAGCCCGGCTTCCCCTCATTCTGGGGGTGAGGTCAAAATGGCGGCTACCAGCCTCCTTCTGACTTGGACCGGCTCAAACTTTAGCTGTTCTTAGAGTTATACTTTAGCCTGTTGAAGTTACTAATCAGTAGCTGAAACTGGTGGCCAACTGTCTCTTCCTCCCCTGTTTTTGGAAAATGGAGCTTCCAATTCCTGCCACAGAATAGCTTCTGAGGTGGCTTATAGATGTAGGATGATCACCGGCCTCCACTGTGGCCTGTATTTTCCCGTAGAGACTGGTGCAGGTCCCCCCAGCTTCCTCTGTGCTCGAGGTGGGCCTGGGTCTTAGGCTAGAGCTGCAATATGATCTGGATGGAAAGAAGCTTGTTCCTACCAGCATTGTGATTTTCAGTCAGTCCTGCTTCCCCTTGTGCCAGGGGTGGAGTTAAAATGGCAGCTACTGGCCTCTTTCTGACTTGAACAGGTTCAAACCTTAGCTGTTCTTAGGATTTACTTTAGCCATAAAGTATACTGAATTTACTAATCAGTAGCTGAAGTTGTTGCCATGTAGTATGAGCTGACTCTAGGAGCTCCTTACTCTTTTGCCATCTTGCTGGTTGTCCCCCATCCTTTTTTTGTAATATAATGTTCCTCATTTTGTGGGGTTGTTTGATGGTTCCTGAAGATTGTATTCATGCCATGGATTATTGTCCAGCATATATATATGTGTGTGTGTGTGTGTATACACACACACACATACAGATACTCTGTTTTAGAGAATGATATTTGTAAGTATGTGACATTTAAATATCCCTCACTGGTAATGTCAATTTTTATTTCCTAAAATATTGCCAATTTCTCCATCATATAGTTACTATTTTTGCCCTAGCATTTAACAAGCAGTCTGTGGGGAGACAATTTTAAGATCATTCAAATATCCTATTTCCTACCAGAAATTTCTCTAGATTTAGCTTCTATTGATAATTATTTCCTGAATCCATCCTAATATACTTGTTACACAATGATAATTTTGCCAGTGTGAGGATTTCCTGCACAGATTTACAAGTTGGCACTTGACATTCTACTGTAAGCAAGACCTTTCTTTTCTCCAACATTTATTTATGCTTCTTGTTTTTTAAAACTTCATTAATGTTTATTTTACGTACCATAAAATCCCCCCTTTTATATTTACAATTCAATTATTTCTATAGTTGATAATCACAATCTAGTTTTAGAATTTTTACGTCCTCCCAAAAATTTCCCTCAAGCATTTTCTGTCCTCAAAACCCTACGACGAATTTCCCCAGCCCCAGAAAACAAGTGATATACTTTCTGTCTCTAAAAAAATTTTCAATTTCATATAAATGGAATCATGAATTATGTAGTATTTTGTATCTGACAATTCACTTAGAAAATATTTTTAAAGTTCACTCATATTGCAGCATGTAACAGTCTGATTTTTTTTTTCTGAATATCGTACCAATGTATGGATATACCTCCTTTTCCTTATCAATTTACAAGTTGATGGACATTTGGATTTTTTACAGTTTTAGCTACTATGAAAAATGCTGCTTTTAACATTTGTCCACATATATTTTCATCTTATACTTTTCTAAATAAGTAGAATTTCTGGATAGTGTGGTATTCTTATGTACATCTTTTGAAGAAATTTTCCCTAAACACCCCAGTAATTAATGAGGATTCCAAATTCTTCATCTTTTTACCCACACTTTATACTGTCTGACTGTTTAATTATAGCTTTGTGGTACATTGTGATATTGAAATGCATTTCCATAATAATTCATGATATTGAGAAATTTTGATGTGTTTATTAGCCATTCATCTTGTCTGGCAAAATGTCTACTCAAATGTCTTGCACACTTTTTAAAAACTGGGTTGTTTGTCTTCTTATTAGTTGTAAGAAGACTTTATATATTCTTGTATGGATTAAATCATGCTCCCCACATAGACATGTTCAAAACCTAACTCCTTTTCCTGTGGATGTGAACCCATTTGGAAATAGGATCTTTGAAGGTATTATTAGTTAAGGCAAGGCTAAACTGAGTCAGGGCAGCCCTTAATACAATATGACTGGAATTCTTATGAGCAGAGAAAATTTCATCACAGTTAGGAGGAGACAGGAGGAGATAGAAGGAGACTGGTGTCCATATGACGGAGGTAGGGATTGAGCTATGCAGGCAAGCCACCACCAGAACATTCCATACTTCAGAGAAAGCATGATCTTGCTAACATCTTGATTTCAGATTTCTAGACTGCAAACTATGAGAAAACAAATTCCTGCTTTAAGCCAGCCAGTTGGTGGTATTTGTTATAGCAGCCTGGTAAGCTAGCTAATTCTGAATATGAGTCCTTATCAGCTATATGATTTGCAAATATTTTCTCCTTATCCTTTATTTTTCTCATTGATGTCATTTGAAGAGAAATTGTCATTCAATTTATCATTTTGTTTTCATTTACTGGTGTCATATAAGAACTCTTTGCCAAATCCCAGGCTACAAAGATTTTCTCTTATGTTTTCTCCTGAAAGTTTCACAGTTTAACTCTTACATTTAGATCTGTAACCCATTTTGAGTTAGATTTATTTATGGCATGAGAAAAAAGTCAAAATTCTTCTTTTTTTTTTTTTTTTTTTGCATATGTATAGTCCATTGCCCCACTCCATTTGTTGAAAAGATCACCTTTTCCCCAATAAATCGTCTTGGCACCTTTGTAAAAAATCAATATAAAGACTGCCAATGAATGAGTATAAAATATGTCTCCATTTGTTTATATTTTTTTCTCTTAGCAAAGTTTTGTTGTTTTCAGTTTATAAATCTTTCACTTTTTTTGTTAAAATTACTCCTAAGTGGGTTTTTTTTTTTTGTTGGTTAATAGAATTTTTTTAAAATTCATCTTCAGATTGTTCTTTGCTTGAATATTGAAATGCAATGCAATATACAGCAATATGAAACAGTACAATACAATGCAATATAAAGCAATACAATACAATACAAAATTGTATCCTGCAACCTGGCAAAACTTATTTGTCAGTTCTTTTAACTTTTTTGTGGATGATTTAGGGTTAAGATTTTCTACATATAGGAAACATGATATCTGCTAATAGAGTTATACTTCTTTCATTAGAGTCTGGATGCCTTTAAAATATTTTTTAAAAAGTTGTCTTATTGCACTGGCAGTACATTGTTGAGTAGAGGTGGCAAAAACAAACATCCTTTCTTTGTTCCTGATCTTAAGGGTAAAAGATTCAATCTTCCATCATTAAGTGTGATATTAGTTTGAGGTTTTACATTGATGCCCTTTATCAGGTTGATGAAATTATCTTCTATTCTTGATTGTTAGAAGTACTTGCCATGAATGGATGTTGAATTTTCTGAAAGGCTTTTTCTGCATCTATTGAATGTACCATGTGGCTTTTGTCCTTTATTAATAGGTTGCATTACAAAAATACATTTCAAATATTAAATTCAACCTTGCATTTCTGTGATAAATGACATTTGCTTATTATGTATAATGCTTTTTATATGCTGCAAAATTTGTTTGCTAATATTTTGCTAAGGATTTTTGCATCTATGTTCATGAGGGGATAATTGTGTGCAGTTTTTTTCTTGTAATGTCTTTGTCTGGTTTAAGTGTCAGGGCAATACTGGCCTCATAGAATTTAGTTGGGAAGTATCTTTTTCTCCATATTCTGAAAGAATTTTTGAAGGCTTGTTATTATTTCAGCAAGATTAAAAGCATTCTTATTTGACTAACCAAGAATATAGAAGAAATGACAGAAATTAACATAATTAAGAAGAAACCAGATTACATTACTACTGTACCTTAAGAAACTAAAATGATAATAAGGATATATTATGAACAACTTTATGCCAACAAATTATACAATTAGATGATATCGTAAGACTCATAGATATATGCTAATTGTCTAAACTAATGGAAGAAGAAATTGAATCTCAATCTCTGAATAAACCTATAAAACAAAAGAAACTGATTTTTTATTTAAAAAATATCTTCCCTCAAAGAAAAGCCCAGGCCCAGATGGTTGAATATTCTTATAGTAATTGCTCAGTTTATTGATTTGAGACTTTTTGGTTATCTGACTGAGGCACTTAAAGCTATAAATTTCCCGCTATGTTATGTTTTATCTACATCACAAAATTTTTGGTATTTTGTGTTTTCATTTTCATTCAGTTCAAATTATTTTTCACTTGTGATTTCTTCTTTGGCTTATGGGTTATTTAGAAGGATGTTGTTTAATTTCCAAACATTTGAGGGTTACTTCCAGATGTATTTCTGTTGTGGATCTTGAAGTTAATTCCCTTGAATGATTTTAATATTTTAAAAAGTTACTAATCTTTTAAAAAGTTATTTTGTGGCTCAAGCTGTTGATCACCTTCTTCCCACATGGGAGGCCCTGGGTTCGGTTCTGGTGCCTCCTAATAAATAAATAAATAAATAAATAAATAAATAAATAAATAAATAACAAAGACATACAACAAGCAAACAAACCAACAAAAAACTCAGGGGAGCCGATGTAGTGTAGCTGTTAAGCACCGGTTTCCCACTTAACAAATTCCAGATCCAATCCCAGGCCCTGGGTGCCCGGAAAAAAAAAAAATTTGGACGTGTTCTATACCAACATATCGATTCTAGAGATTATTCAATGTATATTTGCGAATACTATATAGGAAAATTGATTGATGGTGTTTTTCAAGACTTCTCTATTCTTGCTAATTTTATGACTGGTTGCTTAATCAAATATTGAGAGTTAGTACTGAAATATCCAACTATTATTGTTGAGATATTTATTTCTTCTCTTTCTGTTGTTTGCATCATGTATTTTTTGTTCATATTATTAAGCGCACATCTGAAACATAAGCAAAAACCACATTTCACAAAGTTTACAGGTTGATGTTCTTTGTCTGGTACCCTCCTTCAGCATTCAGTCCTCCTATCACTAAGGTGAGTCCAAGGCAAAATGGAAATTGCAAGGTCGTCTCTGTGTTTTCTGGACTTGTATCTTGTCTTGGGCTTGTGCTTGCTAGTGGCCGTAGGAGTTCTCCAGTTTACAGAACTCGAATTTTCCCTCTAGTTCCCAAGAAACAAAACTTCTCCCTCTCCAGAGTGTTTTTCTACAGGAATTAAAGCAGGTAAAACTTTCCCCAGGCTTCCCATATCAATTGTTTCTTATTCTATTTTCTCTCTCTCAAGCTGCATTTACTCAGAAAATTTTTTCATATTATTTGATTGTTTTATTTGTTTCTCACTTCTTATAGACCAAGTAAGTCTTGGTAAAATTGTAGCTGGGGCAGATTTTCTCTTTGTCTGAAAAATTCCATGTCTCTCTGGTTGACTCGCTCTACTCTCATTTATGCTGCCTATTTCTGTTTTAGAGCTCATGAGGAATGTATTTCATAATTTCCTTAAAAATTACCTGTCTTCACATGGTGCTTCTTAAGAAAAGGAAATTTAATCACTGTAAAGTTACACATGGGTAAGCCCTGTGGATTCTCCTATACTTTGGAGTCACTTTTTGCTACCCTTTTCTTAACTTTGACATATTAACCTAGTACTAGGACTTCCCTAATTTCATTTAATTTCAGTTGTTTATATTTTTAAACCAATTACTGCTAGGCTGTATTTTACTTTACTTTGGCTGCATCTTCCAGGGTTTTTATTTTTTCTCCCATTTTTCTATTATTTCAGACTTTTTTATGGGATTTTTTATTTTTGGTAAATCCAGTTTGGAATAATGCCTGGCTTGTAAGTTATATAGAAAGAAAATTCCTCCACATCAAACTAATTTCTCAATATTACATATACCTCAAATGCTTTAGTTTAAGTTTGACTTTTATTCCTATAATTATTTTCTTTCAAAATGTGATTAATTGGACACATTTTGTTTGAAGGGGTCTCCTCAGAGACCCCATCTATTAGCTGGAAACTCTCCTGTTCAGTAACTAGGCCTCTTTTATTTTGTTCTTCATATATCCTAATCTCATGGGCATTATGCAAATCTCAGTCATTGCTTTAACCATTTCACAGTAGTGGTTTAGGTTTACCACAAACAGTTAAATTTTGTTATGGAGGCCACTGACTCTCTTTCCTTCCCTTTCACCATTTAACCCTGTGTTTAGGAGGCTATGTTCTGTCCCCTTCCCTAACCCCCGCCCCCCAACATTGTCCAAGGTCAATGTCATCCTTCCCGTAATACAGCACACCCTAAAAAAACCCCTTTGGTCTTGACTACAAAGTAATATATTATTAGTTCTCAAAACCTAAAAAATATGATTCAGAAAAGAAAAGCATATATTTTGCCAATTCTCTCTCTTACTGGATTTGTGATTTATTCAGATCTCAATTTGTTCATATGCAAAAGAGGGGTAATGTTTTTTCTCTAAAGAGTTTTCTGAAGATTAATGAGATAAAGCATTCAAACATACTTACTCTAGGGCCTTACAAAGAATAACTGTTCAGTTGCTACTGTCTGACTTGATATCTAGAGAAAAATTCAGTATCATTGCCCAACATGGTTGTTCTTTAAAGATTTCTTTGCTTCATGATAAGTGGGAAAATCATGTCACAAGAAAATTGGTAAATGGAGAATAATTAAAAATTAGCTCCCTATTATGTCTGCCACAACACATATTTTAGAGTATTTTTATCCTATTGGTTTTTTTTTTAATCACATGGAATTTCATTTTCTATCTTGGTAATCATTCTGTACACACAATTTGACATACTCCTTTTTTGTTTGCTGTTTTCCATATTGTTTCATAACCATGAAATTTTAACACCCAAAGAAAAATTCGATCAGAAAAATCCTTTTTAGAACACTGCTTTGTTTTTGAAATAAAAAAAAATATTTAAAACAAATGCAGTTGCAGCAATTATCCTTGTGCATCTATTAAAACAGAGTTTATGATTTACACTATATATGGATGCCCATTACACTATGCCCTTACCACAGAACTTTTCTTTTTTTAAGTTTATTATTTTTTCAGGACGAAGCAATTACTGAATTACTTAGTGTTCAAGGTGTACCACATTTGAAATGTCTTTCAGCAGGAATAAATGCAGCATACCAAAAAGATAGCAGGAAGCTCTGATACACTAACAAATGCATTATATGTGGAAATGATGGATTTTAACAGGAAGTAAATTGTTCATCTGCCTGGATTTCTGAAAAATAGTAATCCAGCAAAAATAGGTGCTGAAAACACAGTAAATTGTTCAGCAGGTTTTACTTTTCTTGATAAGAATTTTGTTGATCAAAGAAATTTTTTATTTCTCTTGCCACCCTCTTTCTGGAAGGAATTCTTCATCTAAGGTCTATGGAATACACTGGGGGGTCACTGATGGACTTCATGAGTTCCATATATCACCTGAAATTGTGTATCAAATTAAGGTTTTTTTCACTGTATTAGTTTACTATGCCTCTTATAACAAATTACCACAAACTCAGTGGCTTAAAACAAAGGACATTTGTTTGCTTAGAGTTCATGGGGCCAGAATTTTGAAATCTGTTAACACTAGACCAAAATCAAGTTGTCAGCGTGCTATAATCCCTCTGGAGGCTCTAGAAAAGACTCTGTCTCTTGCCTCTTCCAGCTTCCGGTGGCTGCCGGCATTCCTTGGCATGTGGCCATTGGGGCTGCATCTTTCCAGTATCGGTCTCCGTGGTCTCATTGCTTCTCCTCTGCTGAGTTTGTCAAAACTTCCTCGTATTAGGATGCATGTGATTGCATTTAGGGCTCACCTGGATCATCCAGGATAATCTGCGCATCTTAATGACATCCGCAAATTTGATTGCTTGTATTTGTCATATAAGGTACCATTCGCAGGTTTCTAGGGGTTAGGGTGTGGATATATTGGGGGGGGGCATTGGTCTTGGAGTGGGGCTTCACTGTCTCTCTAGTGCTTGGCTAGGACTGTGCTAGATCTTGTCTAGGGTTTGGTCTTTGATGGTCTGCTGGCCCAACCCCTTTGTTTGGAAATGTGTTCTTCCATTCTATCCCTTCCACTCCCCTCTAAAACAGCTAAAACTGGCTGGTATCAGGCACAGAATGTGTGTATGGAAATGGTAGCTTGAAAGACCTCCCTAAACACTGGGAAAGAATGAACTAGATATGTAGGGAGTGGGCTGCCAGGGCAAGCAATAGAAACAACAGAAACAAGCTCATCCCCAGGTGGCAGAGTGCCCTGACCATACATTCTTGTCCCCTGCTTCCTTCCTCTGACTAAAATGTGGGCTCATAACTTCTGAGAAGGGAAGGAATAACATTCCATTCTTTCCCTTGCATCCAGGAAAAAAAGCCTTAACACATTCTACCACCCAGAGAATCGGACGCAAACCAATTGAACTGTAAATATTCCACACTTCTTTTCCTCCGTTTTTAAAGACATAACATCTCTGCATGTATGTAAAATCCTTAAGAACTTTTTCATGCCTTTCCATTTCATAATTCTGAAAATGTTTAAATTGCTAGGATAATCACAGCAGGAAGTTTTCTGAAAGTCAGAGAAGCTAGCCTGTGTTCCTGGCATATACAATCAGATTCAAGGATCATCAATTTTTATTTCAATGCCTAAATTTTCCAAAACTTTGTGAAAGGAAACCAACATGTGCATGCCCATGATGTGCCAGGCACTGAGCTAAGAGGATTACTTACATTATTCGATTTAATCCTCACAGCAAGCTAAAGAGATTGCTATTTTCAACCTAATTTTATTTATGGGGAAGCAGGCTCAGGGGTACTAGGTAATTTTCTGGAGACCTCCAAGTTAGTATACGGTGAAACTGGGATTTACCTCCATACCTCCAGGCTTTTCTGATTTGATAGTCTTTATTCTTTCCAAACTTTACCTTTCCTTTAGAGTGACTGAAAATCCTTTGAAGATCACAGGTCAGGAAAGGCATAGGGGGTATGCTTCATGGGTATAAACCTGGCAGAGACAGAAGTTAGTCTGTCAAGGTTAGTCTCGGTCAAGGCGCAAAGAGATTGCTGAGTATAAAGCTATCTTAATCAATCCAGTGTGGGGGGTGAGGAGACCAGAAGCAATTTACTTGGAGGTCTACACAGCAATACTTTCACTACCTGAGTGGAGACCCTTGAGTTAATGACTAGTCGAGAGATCCACATCACTAATGTTTGTCACATTATTCTCTTGGCAAAACAAATCGACTTAGACACCATGTTTGTTATTACCTCAAATCTGGATGTGGCAGCGCTTTCATTTTTCTTAAGCATCCTTCTGAAGTGATAAACTCGTACACTTTTAATGCTTCTCTCATAAATGTGTTTATTTGGTGCTTTCAGCTGTGGTTGCATCAACCGGGATACAGAGCTTTAATGAACACTCATAAGCTAAAGTCTCTATTACACCAGGCAAATGAGGTACTTTGTCAAAGACAGTTTCCAAAGAGTGTTCAGTGTAATGAGCTCTGCATTACATAAACTGACCATGTGTCTCCTGTTTGGTTTAGAAAAGAGCTGTATCAGGGGTGACTGGCTGACCGTGATAGCTTTTATGGTGGTGCTTTCAGAACAGCCTGGCACCAGAATCCTTGGTCCATGCTTAATTAAGTTCTCCTGATCCTATTTGGGTTGGACGTTAGAGAAATAAAAGAGATACAGATCCAATTCATTCTTTTCCTCACTCCCTCCCTCCTTCCCTTTCTTCTTCTTAACAAATATATCCATGTTTTGGATGAGTGTGGAAACAAAATGGTCTGGTCTAGGAGTCAGCACCTTTTTTTCGATAAAGGGTCAGATAGTAAATACTGTAAGTTTTGTGGACCATACAGTCTCTGTCACAATTACTCAACTTTGCTGTTGTAGCATGAAAGCAGCCATAGACATGTGCTCCAATGAAACTTTATTTGTGGACACTGGATTTCGAAGCATGGATGTGCTCCAATGAAACTTTATTTGTGGACACTGGATTTCGAAATTCATATAGCTTTCACATGTCAAGAAATATTCTTCTTCTGAGCTTTTTTTTTTTAACCATTTCTACATGTGAAAAACGGTCTTAGCTCATAAGCCATACAAAAACAGGCAGTGGGTTAGGCTGCCGCTGTAATCCGTTGCCAGTTAAGGCTCTGATCAAAGACCAGACTCCAGCATCTGCCTGCCTCCAAGTTCTGATAAATTTGGGCATCTAAGACATTTCCTCTGCTCAAAAAATCTCTTTCCCAATTTCTATCCCATGCTTAAAATTCTTAGACTCAGCTTTTCCTCCCCTGATTATCTATCTACACCTTTTCTGATACTTAAGACTAAATTCAAATGATTGCTATTTCATATAATCTCTTCCTAACTTCAATCAGAATTGTAAAACTTAAGGGAATAAAAGTATTCAGTACTAAAGATAAATAATATTTTGATGAAATATTTTTTAAAAATCAAAATGAATGCAAAAACTTCCATAATGGAAAAAAATCAAAATTTTAAATAAAGATAGAATCCCTAATATATATGTTATTAAGATATTTGAAATTATTTAGAAAAAAAGGTAATTTTAAATTAATTTCAACACTTACCATTAATTTGCATTCTCTTATTTTTATTGGAAGCTCAATTGTGGGCTTAAATTTGAACTATATATGTTGTATATACAGATTTTTGAATGCTGGATATTTGCAAATATATTTGTTTGCCTCCTCAACAAAGAACACTTGACTAGATATAACTTTTGGAATTCATCTTCTTTTTCTCAAAATTCTCTTAATTTTTGTGCATCATCCTTTTATATGAAGTATTGCAGTGAAAATGTCTAAATTTAGACTAATTTTATTCCCTCATAGGTAACCTTGGAATTTGTATGACTTTACAATTATCCTTGCAATTGAAAAAATGGCATACATCTGTTTGTTTCTTCTTATTTTTATTAGATTTGCCTGAGAAAGTTCCATTTGTTCCACTGGAATTTCACTATGTGCTTTGCATCAATTATATCTTTTATATGTTCTTTATTTATTTTTTGCTCTACATTTTGAAGAAATCCTCTGATTTGAATTGCACATCCATGG
>JAKSZT010053846.1:2283678-2316732 GCA_026826555.1 Tolypeutes matacus
CTCCCCCCCGCACCTACCTATTTACTTATTCCATTTTAAAATGGATTTACATTTTCTTTTTAAATTTTCTAATCATAATATTGGAGATAAGATTAAGATGCATTATTCTAGTATCCAAGATAGGGAGTTCCCAATTCAAATTTCCAGTGTCTTCTTTGACATAACTTATATTGCTTTTTTTTTTTTTTTGGTCTATATAAAGTGAGAATATATCTATCCAGACCTGATGTTTCCAAAATGCAGGTAAGCATATTGGCTATGGTTCTTCCACTTTCTATTTGGATTCTGGCCAAAATCCATTTTCTGATCTATGAGGAGTGTTAAACTGTGTACATTTTCTAGCCAACTCCCAGTGTCTAGCAGGATTCTTTTAGTAAGGCTCTGGGCTCTTGAAGAATTGTTTCCTATCATTCTAATGTTATCTGAACTCTTAACTAGCAGAATACATTTACAAAAATCATGGTGAGTGGATGTGGTCCAAGAGGTTGAGCTCCTGCCTCCCACATAAGAGGTCCTGGTTTAAATCCGTGGTTCCTCAAAAAAAAAAAAAAAAAAAAAAAAAGAATTCATGCATTGTATACAGGGATCTTCCAGTCTCCCCATAAATGTAAAATATTTTGTTTCTGGACATTATGCCTCTAAGAATTTAATATACTGCCTTATGTTTTCTAAAAGTGTTCTATAATGTATTAATTTTAGAGTCATTGTCTTTGAATTCAGGTAGATAGATGGGGTAAAAGGGAAGGAACATTTCCTCTGCCTCAAAAATAATATCCATGTCCATTTTTTTTCCATTTAGTACAGACTGAGCAAGGGAGCTCTTAGGGAAAAATGAGAAAAAAAGGCTTTATTGGTGGATGCTGTGGGGCAAATCTCAGATGCCCCCTTGAGGATGAGGCACACACTCACCAGCTGCTGATGGCTCAAAGTCCCTCACCATGAATTATCCACCACCAAAAAGAGCTGACTTATCTAAGGTGAAGCACACTTCCTGGGGACAGATGGATAAAGTGACTATTCAGTGTGGAGGTGCTTGCTCCCTGTTGGGGACCTCTTCGAGGTATCATCTAAGCTACAGAACTGAAAACTAAGTCATAATTAAACTTCTGCCTCTGTCTAAACCTGTTTCTCTCATTCTCTTCCAGGAGTTATTTCCTAATAAAGCTCCTCTATCCCAAATTTTGATCAGGGAATGCTTACTTTGGGAAGTCTTCCTACCTTCTTTTGGCTGGCTAAGGTTGTTTTCTTTCTGGAGCCAAAGGGATGTTTAGGGCACCATTTTTCCTTAATCCACTTCTGCCAGTGTTATCGCCAGTAGAATTTCCTACTGGATTTGACAGTAGACAATCTTCTGATTTTAGTTTTGGCTCTTGTGAATTTAGCAGTGTTTATGCACCTTCGTGGTATATTACTGGAATGCCAAGTAAGTCAGTTTCAGGCACCACTAACTTGTTGCATTTTAAGCTCATCAGTTCCCTCATCTATCTTCAAAGGGTACAAAACGTGGGGACGCGTGACATTTTCACAAAAATGTAAGTGTCAAAATGTCCTAGTCAGATGCAATTTCATTCATTACCCTCTGTCTTCCTAAATTGCCCCTAAAATTTCAGAATATGTGCTTGAAACAAACTCCTACTGGTTTATTTCCTATAGAGCGTTCTACAGTTCAATGCAGGCAGGAAGCTAACTAGTTCAAATTTGAAACTTAGGTTCTAGTTATTTTCCATATGTACAAGCCCTAGGCCTTTCTGAGGGAGTATAGCCCAGGAACAGTCACACAGTTCTTCCCAAACACTTTTATATGGGTGCAGAAAGAACCAGGCATAAAGGCAGACTTGAAGAAGAAAAAGATGCATAAGTTGACATTCCAGTGCCATGGAGCTAAAGGGGGTGAGGTAAATAAAATAAAGACCTGGGATCAATTTCCAACTGCATTTGCAAGTTATATAATTTGGGACAATTTCCCTAAATTTTATAATCTTCTATTTCACTCTCCATAATATGAGGATCATAATACCTGCATCATTAAGTCACTGTGAGGGTTAAAATAACACTTCCAGAAACAGCCACAATATCTAATTTTCATTTAATAAGTTTATGACACATTGGAAAGAGAATGACACTGAAGGTCAAAAGTTGGTATATTCTGAGCAAATCCCTTTATTCTTCCTGGCCTTGTTATCTTCATCCTTATAAACAAGGAATGTGGGATTCAATCAATTTGTGATCTCCTAGGGCCTTTCTAACTATAAATTTCTACAAATATATAATAATGGAGATAAGCTTATCCCCACTTTGCAGAGGAGACTAAAAAATCTAAAGAGCCAAGTCATTTGTCCCCTGTCACAAAAACAGAAAGTGGCAAAGATAGAGTTGGAAATTAAATCATTGAGCTTCAAGTCCTTAGTTCTCTGCAATTTGCCTTGCTTAGGGCCTATGACATATTCAATTCTTATTGAGTGAATGCATGTCTTTTTGGATCTGGCAGGCCCATTTATTCATTTGATTCCAGAGACTCTCCATCTACATGGAAGACTTAGAGAGAACGAGTAGAGAATCCTCTTGAAATAGGGAAATATTGTTTTTAATTTCTCCACAAACACAGTTATGAAATCAGCAGCCAAATAGTTATTTATTTTTTTAAACAAATCAATTTTATTGATACATATTAATAAAGCATACAGTTCATCCAAAGCGTACAATCAATGGTATTTAGTATAATCACATAGATGGGCTCTCATCATTTCAGTCGTTATTAGGACATTTTCATTATTTCAACAATAATAATAATAAACAAAAAACAAAAAAACAAAGAAGAAAATTCTTCACCTCTCAACCACTCTATGCTCCCCCTGCTGTACATACCTGCTACTTACGGCTATTCTTGAACATTTATTTATTTATTTTTAAGCAGTTTTATTGAGATATACTCATACACCATATAATCTATTCAAAGTATATAATCAGTGGCTTTTAGTATAATCGCAATCTTGTGCATTCATCACCACAAAAGATTTTAGGACAATGTCATTACTCCAGAAAGAAAACCCCAGCATCCCATAGCAGTCACCTCTTGATGCCTCTATCCTTCCCCAGCCTTACATACCCACTATTCTAATTTCATCTTCGCAAATTGATTTATATTTACATTTTATATAAATGGAATCATACAATATGTAGGACTTTGTGTCTGGTTTCCTTCACTTACTACAATTTTTGTCCGATAATAAAATCTTGTAATATTAACATATATTTGTTCAGTTTCAAAAAAAAATGGCCTTATATATGCAATTTACCCATATTCATATTTCAAATGCAATATTACTATGCTATACATTCTCATGTTACATTTTTTATCTTTCCCTTTAGTAATATACATGACCTTTGATGTTCCCTTTAAACTCCTGTCATACCCATATAATAACATTGCTAGTTACAAACATTATGTTGTGCTTTCACCTTTTCTATTCATTTCCAAAGATAAACACACATCCTTTTTACCAATTCTGCATGAGTTAACCTTGAGTTTTCCATTCTCTAACCTCAGTCTATATTCTGGACCCATATTCAAATTATTAACTCCATGAGATTTAGTTCATAGTAGTTCAATCATGCAGTACTTATCCTTTTGTGTCTGGCTTGCTTCACTCTACATAATGTCCTCCGGGTTCATCTATGTGGTCATATGCTTTACCACTTCATTTCATCTTACAGCTTCCACCATGTGTTTACACCAGTTTGTTTATCCATTCATTGGTTGATGAACACCTGGGCTGTTTCCAACTTTTGGCAATCATGAATAATGCCACTGTGAACATCAGTGTGCAGATATCTGTTCATGTCATTGCTCTCAGTTCTTCTGGGTATATACCCAGTAGAGGTATTGCTAGATCATGTGGCAAACCTATATTCAACTTCTTTAGGAATGGCCAAATAGTCCGCCACAGTGGCTGTACCATTCTGCATTCCTACCAACAGTGAATAAGTGTTCCCATCTCTCCACATCCTCTCCAACACTTGTAGTTCTAAGTCTTTTTTAAATAACAGCCATTCTAATAGGTCTGAAATGATATCTCATTGTAGCTTTGATTTGCATTTCCCTAATTGCTAGTGATGTTGAATACTTTTTTAAAAAGATTTTATTTATTTATTTATTTCTACTCACCCCTCGTTGTTTGCACTTGCTGAGAGCTGTGTCTTTGGAAGGCACTGGGAACTGAACGGGGACATCCAATGTGAGAGGGAGGTGCCTAATCATTTCAGCCACCTCCATTCCCTGCTTTGTTATGTCTCTCATTATGATTTTTCTTCTTGTGTCTCTTGTTGAGTCATCTTGTTGTGTCAGCTTGCCACGCCTGCCTATCATGCTAGCTCGCTGTCTTTTTTAGGAGGCACTGGGAACTGAACCACCAACCTTCCATGTAGTAGGCAGGAGCTCAGTCACCTGAGCCACATCCACTTCCCATTTTGAACATTTTTTCATGTTTTTTTTTTTGCCATTTATATTTCTTCTTTGGACAAATGTATAGTCAAGGCTTTTGCCTATTTTTTAATCGGGTCATTTGCCTTTTTATTATTGAGTTGTAGCATCTCTTTATATATGATGGATATTAAAACCTTACCAGATATGTGATTTCCAAATATTGTTTCCCATTGAACCAGCTGCCTTTTCACCCTTTTGATAAAGCTCTTTGAGGTGCAAAAGTGTTTAATTTTGAGGAGGTCCCATTTATCTATTTTTTTTCTTTTGTTGTGTGTGCTTTGGGTATAAAGTTCAAGAAACCACCACCTACTACAAGGTCTTTAATGTGTTTCCCTGCATTTTCTTCTAGTAGTTTTATGGTCCTGACTTTTATATTTAGCTCTTTGATCCATTTTAAATGATTCTTGTATAGGGAGTGAGATATGGTCCTCTTTCATTCTTTTGGTTATGGATATCCGGTTTTTCCAACACCATTTGTTGAAGAGACTGTTTTGTCCAGTTAACATGGCTTTGGTAGGTTTGTAGAAAATCAGTTGGCCATAGAGGTGATGGTTTATTTCTGGGTTCTCAGTTCTATTTCACTGATCGATGTGTCTATCTTTATGCCAGTACCATGCTGGTTTGATGACTGTAGTTGGTAATATGTTTCAAGGTCAGGCAGTGAAATTCCTCCCATGTTGCTCTACTTTTTTAGGATGCTTTTGGCTATTTGGGTGCACTTTCCCTTCCAAATGAGTTTGGTAATTGCCTTTTCTATTTCTGTAAAGGAGGCTCTTGGAATTTTGATTGATACTACATTGAATCTATAAATCAATTTGGGTAGAATTGATATCTTTACAATATTTAGTCTTCCAATCCATGAACACAGAATATCTTTCAATTTGCTTAGGTCTTCAATGATTTCTTTTAGCATTGTTTTGTAGTTTTTTGCATATCAGTTCTATACTTATTTAGTTAAATTGATTCCAAGGTATTTGAGTCATTTTGTTGCTTATTGTAAGTGGAATTTTCCCCTTGATTTCCTCCTCAGATTGTTCAATACTATTGTACAGAAGCATTACTGATTTTTGCATGTTGATCTTGTATCCTGCCATTTTGCTGAACTCATTTATTAGCTCAAGTAGCTTTGTTGTAGACATTTCACAATTTTCTAAATATAGGATCATGTCATTAACAAATAATAAGAGTTTAATTTCCCTTTTTCCTTTCCAATTCCTTTAAAATTTTTTTCTTGTCTAATTGCACTAGTTAGAATTTCTAGCACAGTGTTGGATAACAATGGTGACTGGAGGCATCCTTGTCTTGTTTCTGATCTTAGAGAGAAAGCTTTCAATCTCTTCCCATTGAGTACAATGTTGGCTATGGATTTTTCTTTTCTTTTCTTTTTTGTTTTTTACCTGGAAGTCCCAGGGATCGAACCCGGGTCCCTCCATATGGGAGACGGATGCCCAATCAGTTGAGCCACATCCAACCCCCTGTGGATTTTTCATATATGCCCTTTTTTATACTGAGGAATTTTCCTTTTATTACTATCTTTTGAAGTGTTTTATCAAGAAAAGATGCTGGATTTTTTTGAATGTTTTTTTTTTCTGAATTGACCATGATGATCACATGTTCTTATTTCCTTTATTTTGTTTTTGTGGTTTATTACATTAATTGATTTTCTTATATTGAACCACCATTGCATACTAGAAATACATCTCACTTCGTCATGGTGTATAACTCTTTTGCTATACTGTTGGATTCTATTTGCAATTATTTAGTTGAGAATTTTTGCATTTATGTTCATTAGAGAGATTGGTCTGTAATTTTCTTTTCTTGTAGTGTCTTTATCTGGCTTTGGTATAAGGGTAATGTTGGCTTCATATAATGTATTGGGTAATTTTCCCTCCTCTTGAATTTTTTGGAAGAGTTTAAACAGGATTGGTGTTAATTCTTCTTGAAATTCTTAGCAAAATTCATCTGTGAAGCCATCTGGTCCTGGACTTTTCTTTGTTGGGAGATTTTTTGATGATGGATTCAAAGTCTTTAAATGTGATAGGTTTGTTAAGTTCTTATATTTCTAAGCGGTCTAGTTTGTTGACATACAGTTTCTCATGATATCCTCTTCTGATCCTTTTTTATTTCTGTGGGGTCAGTCGTAACTTGCCCCCTTTCATTTCTGATTTTATTTATTTGTGTCTTCTCTCCTTTTTCCTTTGTTAGTCTAACTAAAGGTTTGTCAATTTTATTGATCTTCACAAAGAACAGTGTTTGGTTTTGTTGATTTTCTCTATTGTTTTTCTGTTCTTTCAATTTCATTTATTTCTGCTCTAATCTTTGTTATTAATTTCCTTCTGTTTGCTTTGGGAATGGCTTGCTGTTCTTTTTCCCCTAGTTTCTCCAGTTGTTCAGTTAGATCAGAATAAATTCTAATAGACCTACTCCAAGACACTTGCTACTCAGAAAGTTAAACATCAATGATAAAGAGAAAATTCTGAGAGCAGCAAGGGAGAAGCAAACCATCACAAACAAGGGACACCCTCTAAGACAGTACATATTTCTCATCAGAAAGCATGGAGTTGAGAAGACAGTGGTATTATACAATTTGGATACTGAAAGAAAAACTGCCAGCCAATAATTCTTTATCCAGTAAAACTGTACTTCACATAGGAAGGTGAGTTTAAAATATTCACAAATGAACCAAAACTAAGAGAGTTCATAAAAAGAACCCAACTTTGCAGGAAATACTAGAGGAAGCCTTACATCCTGAAAGAAGAAGACGAGAGAGAGGCTTGCAGGAGAGTATAGAAGACAGGAATAGCAGAAATTATAAACAAAAGAGTAAAAAGACAGATGAAAATAAGATATGACATATGAAAACCAAAGAATAAAATGGTGGATGTCAATAATGCATTTACAGTAGTATTAATGTGAATGGATTAAATTCCCCAATCAAAAGATACAGGCTGACAGACTGGATGAAAAAAAAAACATGAGTCAGCCATATGCTACCTACAAGAGATACACCTCAGACTCGAGGATACAAACCAGCTGAAAGTGAAAGGCTGGAAAAGGATACTTCACACAAACAGTAACCAACAAAGAGCAGGGGTAGCTATACTAATATTGGACAAAACAGACTTTAAATGCAAAAGAGTTATAAGAGATACAGAAGGTCATTATATATAATAAAAGGGATAATCCACTGGAAAGAAATAACAGTCATAACCTATATGCACCTAATCAGGGTGTTCCAAAATATTTGAGGAAAACTCTGGCAAAACTGAAGGGAGAAATAGATATCTCTACAATAATAGATGGAGACTTCAAAACACCACTCACATCATTAGAACAGCTAGATAGAAGATCAAAAGGAAACAGAGAACTTGAACAATATGATAAAACGAGTTAGACCTAACAGACATATACAGAATGTTGCACCCAAAATCAGCGGGTTATACATTCTTCTCAAGTGCTCATTGATAGACCACATGTTAGGTCACAAGGCAGGTCTCAATAAATATAAAAGATTAAAATTATGCAAAGCACTGTCTCAGATCATAATGGAATGAAACTGAAAATCAATAATAGATGAGAAAGAGGTAAAAGCACAACTGTGCGGAAGCTGAACCACACACTCCTAAATAATCAGTGGGTCAAGGATGAAATTGTAGGTGAAATTAGTAAATATATTGAGGTGAATGAAAATGAGAACACAACTTATCAAAATTTATGTGATACAGCGAAAGCAGTGCTGAGAGGGAAATTTATAGTCCTAAATGCCTATAGTAAAAAGGAAGAAAGAGCTATGTATCACTCATTTTATACCCTTGGAGGCTAAAATAGACTTTTCACATTCTTTTACTTCTCGCAACAAGAGAACAAGAATGTCAGTTAAGATATCCAAAGCATTTTAAATATTACACTTTGAAAGAGGAACAGTGCACTTCAAGATCTGGCAAGAAACAGCTAAGGTAACCCAAAAAAAGACACCTGCTACAAACTTGAAAATAGTATGGGTATGATACCACAAACAAGAAAAGAAATTACCAAGTGCCATAAATAAGCTGAGAATAAGGGCAATATGTATGTGAGCTCATGCTGCAGTTGCCCTGATGGAGAGGTAGTTTAGGGAAGGAGTAAATTATTATCCTGAGAAATCTTAAGTCTTGTATTTTGCTTCTTTGTTTATTGATTTAAAAAAATTAAAGTAATTTAAATAAAAATGGATGTTTTTATATGAGTATACATTCATGAAACTATCATCTAGATCAAAATACATATAATATTTTTATCACCCCAGAAAGTTTCCTCATACTGCTTTCCAGTCACTACTTATTTCTCAGAAGTAACTATTTTAACTTCTATCATTTTAGGTTAGTTTGTCTATTGTAGGCAGCTAATGAAATTGTTATAAATAAAATCATGTAGAACACACTGTCTTTCTTTTTTCACTTAACATAGTTTTTTATTTAGCTGTATCCATTTTGTTGCCCGAATCTGAAATTCATTACTTTTTAAAAACACTGAACTGAATTCCACTGTATGAATATACTATAATATATTAATTTGGTCTCCTGTCACTGGACATTTGCTTGCTTCTAGTATTTTGATATTATGAGTAAATTTTCTAAGAACAATTCTGAAGAGATATATTTGCAAATATATGTTTTCATTTCTCTTGGGTATATAAAAAAGGAGTGAGATTTCTTTAACTTTATTGGAAACTTCCAGAGTTTTCTAAAGTGGTTGTACCTTTTTACATTCCACCAGTGATATAGAAGACCATTTGCTCTACATCCTCACCAATACTTGATATTGTCAGTCTTTTTAATTTTAGCTATTTTGATGGGAAGGGAGTGGTACCTCATTGGGCGTGTATGTGTGTGTGTGCGTGTAAGAGCTTTATTGAGATTATACTTCACATACCTTAATATTACCCCATTTAAAGTGTAAAATTTAGTGTTTTTTAGTATATCACAGTGATGTGCAACCATCACAACTATCTAAATTTACAATAATTCATCACTTCAAAAGGAAACCTCATATTCATTAGCCGCTATTCCACATTTTTCTCTCTTTCCTCAACTATATGCAACCACTAATCTGCATTCTGTCTCTGTAGATTTGCCTATTTGGGACATTTCATATAAATGGCTCATATAATATGCAGCCTTTTGTGAGTGGCTTTTTTCACTTGGCATACTGTTTTCAACATTCATCTATGTTGTAGCATGCAGTGGCATGTATCAATACTTCATTCCTTTTCATTGCCAAATAATATTCCATTGTATGGATATGTTATTTTGTTTCCATTCATCACTTAACAATCATTTGGACTTGTTTCTGCTTTTTGGCTATTGTGAATAATGCTGCTATACACTGTCATGTACATGTTTTTGCATGGACATATACCATCATTTCTCTTGGGTACTGGAGTGGAATTGTTGGGTTATATTGTAATTCCATGTTTAACATGCTGAGGAACTGCCTGACTTTTTTACAAAGCAATTTTCCATTCCCACCAGCGATGAATAAGGGTTTGTCATTGCTTCTTGTGTTGTTATTATAGCTGTTTAATGACTTTGTTAAACTAATTCTGTATGATCTAGATCCCCAGTTCTCTGTGGCCACTGAAGTCTCTGCTTGCTTAGACTAGTAGTCAGGAAATTCTTGGTCAGAAATTCCCTTATGTGCCTTGAACCAATAATTCTCCCACCCTCTGCTGAGGATGTGTGTGTGTGTGTGTATGTGTGTTGGGACACACCTTCACTGATCTGGCAATTTACAAGTCTGCTTAGCCTTCATTTCTTGCTTATGCGGGGCTTTAAGGTTATCCAAAAGTAAGAGAGTGAAGTCCACTTGGGTCTTCCCTCAGCATGAGCACATGTATGTTCCTCAAGAATATGGCAGAGCTTTCAAAGTCCCCTACCGACGTCTCATTCCCCGGTTTTTCTTTTAGGTTTTTGGCCAGCTCCTTTTATCACGCCCTCAAGCAGCCTCAAGTTTAAACAATTGCTACTGATTATTATTATTATTATTTTTTGCAAGATGAATTTGCTTTATTAGCTATTAGATCAGGCTTCATTAAAATGACTATTATGAGAAATAAAGAGGCATATTTCATAGTGATAAGTGGGTCAATTAATCAAGATGAAGAAAACAATACCAATGGAATATGACTCCAATAATGGAGCTACATGAAATAAAACAATTGACAGGTCTACAAGAAGGAGAGGCATCTACAATTATAGTGAGAAATTCCATTTTCCCAATAATCAATAGATTAGACAAAAATAAACAATAATATAAAAGTATTGATCAACTTTTTCAACAGGCTTGATTGCTTTGGCATTTTGGAAATTAATGAATACCACCCAAATTATAACAATCTGAGGCTATTTATTCAGGCATTGTCAACTGTAGCCAACCAATGTCACTTGCAAGTGTTTCTTCTAGCTATTGGTTTAAATTTAAATCATTTATCATACCTATTTACTTAATTAGTATTTGCTGTACTATTAACTTTTTAAAGTGGTTGCTAGAAGAATTACAATAAGCGTTTTTATCATCTCATTCTACCTTAATATGCTAAATTTTTTCATGTGTGTGTAAGGACACAAAACCAGCGTATTTCCAAATCTTTCCTATCTTCCCTTGCATCCTTGTTTTTGCCCAATATAATTTTTTTTTGGAGTTCAGCAACTGTGTTTGTGTGTGTGTGTGGTTTTTTTTTTTTTTTTTGAGCTCTGAGTCAGGTCAGCAAGGACAACGCCCCAAGAATGGGAATTTTCCGGGCAACTGTGAGACAAGTCAAATTGTGAAAATGCTCTGGAGATGGGACTTTTTTGAGAAACTCCAAACCC
This sequence comes from Tolypeutes matacus, assembly GCA_026826555.1. NCBI lineage: Eukaryota > Metazoa > Chordata > Mammalia > Cingulata > Chlamyphoridae > Tolypeutes > Tolypeutes matacus. The sequence goes on from JAKSZT010053846.1 coordinate 2,295,010, forward strand.
AGTCTCCTCACTTCGGTGGCTGCAAGGTTGCTGGTATCTGCTACCACAGATATGGGGTAAGGTGATGAGAATAAGAAAAGTTAAAACTCAATAAACCCTGGTTTTCTTACAAGGTTCCATTGTTTTTCTTGAACAAATGCTCCTTAGATAGCTGCAAGCCTTTGATTTATTTCCAGAGTTCTGTAAACGTTGGTGTGGGCCAATTTTTGTTATTATTTTCATCATGATTAGGGAGCAGCAGATTTATGGTGGTCCTCACGCTATCCCCTTTTTAATTGTGGTCGAAGTTTGAAATTTCCTCATGTTGAATGACATTTTCATGGGCTTATTGATTATTCTGTTATCTGCTTTGTGAAATGTCTGTTCAAGTCTTTCACTTATTGAGAAAAAATTTGTTTGTTTGTCTTTATCTTACTAATTTTTGGGATTCTTTATATATTCTGGATTTGATCCTGTCAGATTCAGATATATGTATAGCAAAGTTTCTCCAAGGGTATGGTACTACCATTTATTTCCTTAAAGTTATCTTTGAATTTGTGTATGTTTTTATTTTCTTTTGATAAACTTTAGTTTATCATTTCAATTCATTTATGGTTAATCTATCTATCTATCTATCTATCTATCTATATCTATCTATCTATCTATCTATCTATTGTCCTGGACTTATTTTCCCCATACTATGATAATTTTGCTTTGACTGTGTTGCAATTTAAATTTCCCATTTAGTTCTATGAATCATTCCAAATTAATTAGTGTGTTTGAGTGGGATGGTCAAAGTTCATTGTTTTCATTTGAATATCTAGTAGTGCCAACATCATTTATTGAAAAGGAACTCATGATTTTGTCAAAAAAATGTGCCAGCACCATTTATTGAAAAAAAAACTAATGACTTTGTAAAAAAAAAAAAATCAAGAGACTATATATATGTGAGTGTGATTCTAGACTATCTTGTATTACATTGATATATTTGTCTACTCTTACACAGACTACATTTTCTTAATTACTGTAGTTTAATGGCAAGTCTTAAATTCTGTAGTATAAATACTCTAACTTTGTTCTCCTTCTTGAAAAATCTCCAATATTCTCCATCCTTTGTATTTCCATATCACCTTTAGTATCAGATTATCAATGTCTTCTAAAAAGCAGATTGGGATTTTGATTGAGATTGCACTGAATCCTTAGGTAAATTTGGGGAAAATTGACACCTTAACAATATTGTATCTTCAAACCAAGAGCATAGTATATGTCTCCCTTTATTTAGGTATTCTGAATTTCTCTCATCAGTGATTTAAAGGTTTTGTGTGAGGTCTTACCGTTTATTAGAATTTATTTCTAGGTATTTGATGTTTTTTGATGTTACTGTAAAAGATAATTTTTCTAAAAAAATTCAATTTCAAATAATTTGTTGCTAGATATTGAAATATAATTGACTTTCTCTCCAGGGGCCTTGTTAAATTCATTTATTAGCTATAATTGTTTCCTTAATGATTCTTTAAGATTTTATTTTCCTTTTTTTTTTTTTCTCCCCTATTCTTTTCTATTTTGCTTGTGTTCCTATTCATTGCCTGGCTAGGACTCCAGTACAATACTGAATAGCATTTGAGAGAATATATAGCTTTATTTTGTTCTTAAATCCATGTCCAGTATTTCACCGCTATGTGTAATACATATGATATGAGTTGTGGGTTTTTGTAGGCTCCTTTGATCAGAATTCCCTATAGTCTAATTTTATGAGAGTTATTAATGCAGAAGAACATTGAATTTTATCCATTTTTCCCTAACAAGATGAGTATGCAATTATTCTTTAGTCTCTTAATGGAGTGAATCATATTGTGATATTTAAATATTAAATCAAACTTGTTTACCTGGGATAACTTAATTTGATTTTGATGATCTGTCTTCTTTATTGCTGGATTTTATTTAGAATTTTTGCATTTTTGTTCATGAGGGTTATTGGTCTGTGACATTGTTCTTGTAATATCTTTGTCTTATTTTGCTACCGGAGTTATTCTGTCCTCATAAAATTTGGGAAAATATTTGCTCTTTCTCTATTTTCTGAATACTTACATACAAAGTTATCATTATTTCTTTCTTAATTGATGGTAAAATTTACCCTTGAATAAGCATGGAGTTTCCTTTGAGGAAAGGTTATTAATTATAGATTTGACACATATAAGACTATATAAATTTTCTATTTCTTCTTTTGTCAATAATATTAGTCAAGGTTTAATCAGAGAAAAACCAGGAGAAGATGGATATAGATATAGATGTAGACATAAACATATATGTAAATGTAGCTATAAATATAGCTATATAGAGATGTAGATATATAGATATAGGCATATAGATTTATGGCAAGGAATTGACTTACTTGATTTTGGAGGCCAAAATTCACAGGCAGGACATCAGCAAGGGCAGGCTGCAACACTGGAATGTGAATGAACCTGTTGGTCAGTGAGGCCTCAGCTCAGCTACTTAAGCCTTTTAATTGATTAAATCAAGCCCACCAGCTTTTCTAAAACAACCTCCCTTCCTTTAATCACATCTACAAAATACTTTCACAGCAACAGCTGGATTGGTGTTTGAATAGCTGGCACTGTAGCTTAGTCAATTGAAACATGAAATTGAGCCTCATAGTCTACCCCTTGCAAGTTGGCATCCACACACATCTCCTTAAACCCTGCTTAATCTTCAAATAAAGATAATGACAATGCCGTACTTCTACCTGATATAAAACACTATCCTATTAACAACCAGAAACATGTTAACTCTTTCCCAAGAAAGAGGTCCTTTGGTGATGTTCACTCTTCTTTTATGATCCAGCAACTTAAATATTGTGATACAAAGTTAACTATTATTAATACATCTTATACTCAATGATCAGAGGATGGAAGGGAAGAAACAAAAATATTTGGTTAATATAATGCAAACATATCCACACACACACAAAAAATAAATACTCATAACTTTTACAGTCCTCATTTCTGTGCCTGGTCATAACTGGTGTTTATAACTACCTTTTCCATTACATATTCCATATTCCCTTTGCCCTCAGAAGGCACCTAAGCTGGTTGTGATTATTTTGCCTATTGGCATGACCCAAATCTTCATTCCTGAAGTTTTACTATTGTTGTAGGTAGTTCTAGTGGTTTCCACTTGTTTTTTCCTACTAGTACTGACTCCACAGATTAGGGAATCAACGTGGGAATTCTGTCACTTGCTCAGTATGTCTATTCTAATTATGTATTTCAGAACTGGGGAAATAATCACAGTTGGGTTCAAGGACCCACTGGGCACACTGTGAGATGGATCTGAGCTAAACCTCCACTGATCATCTGATTTCCATAAGTCTCTATGACTTATGGTGGACTATAGTGATGCTTTGCATCTTTAGGAATTACTGTCAGTTCAGAGATAGTGTCCAGCAATCTCCAAAAAGACTCATTGTTTCCCTTTCCCAAAGCATAGTCACCCTAGTAAGTGGCCTTGGGAGCCTTTGGGAAAGCTTGGGAGAACGATTTATAGTAAACAATTTTCCTAAAGTTTACTAGGGTACTTCTTCAAGTGTACCCTTCCTCCCCTTCATTCAAGGGGTTCTGTGTCTATAAATTGAGAAGCCATTTTGATGATTCAAGTTAGACTTTTGTTCACTATTCCTAGAGCTCTTTGCATATGCATATCAAGTAAGAATTCAGTAGATTGTCTATTTATATATTTTATAGGGACACAATGAACAACTAGCCATTACCATAGGTCCCCGCGGGTCAAACTATTCTAATTACTGCTTTGGCTTCACAGCTCATGTCTCCTTTCAAGCTTATATGGAACAAAATGTCAAAATAAACACAAATGAATCAGTATTATACAAACAAAATATTCTAAGTAGGTTGGATTAAAATCAGAAATCAAAATAAAATAGAAAAAATAAAAACCAACTTCTCATGTGTTTCTATATATTTCTAAGGAATATGTGAATCAAAGAAGGAATCATATTGGAATTTCAAATTTTTTTTTAGAGAAAAATCACAATGAAAGAAATATACATTAAACATATAAACAGTTTTATGGAAATTTGTAAGCCTAAAAGCATATACAAGGGAGAAAGAAGAAAGATAATAAATTGACGAGCTAAGTCACTAACTTAAGATGTTTGAAAGTGAACAATAGAGTAAAACCAAATGAATTAGATAGACAAAAATAAAGATAAAGGCCAAAACTTAATAATATAGAACATAGAAAAATTGAGAGCATAAAGACCGAAGCTGTACTGATCATTATTTTCTTAAAAAAATAATAAAATGAAAAAAAAAATCAGGTAAAATGTTACCATATGTCTGATATGGTTGTTTGGAATATGAGTTTCTGTTATATCAGTTTTTCATATTTTTGTGCTTGAAATGTTTTATAACTAAAAAGTTTTATGTGAAGGTAAAGGAGATAATATAAACATTTTTTCCTGTTCTCTTCTTTCTTCCTTTTCAAGATACTGAAGAACTAAAAAAAAAAAGAAAGAAACATCAAATATGCTATCCCCAATGAAAGGAATATTTCTGTTTGAGGTTACAAAGAATTACAGGAGACCTGAGAGATTTGACAGAATGGTATATTTTAAAGCAATGCTCCTTCTGTAATGAAAAAAGAAACATTTTAATACCTTTGTCATTCTTTTCCTCTTTGTCTCTATTGAGGACAATAAAAGACATTTTTACTTTGGCAGATAGTATTGTGTTTACTGTCAATGGCATTTTAACTGGTTTGATGACTAATTATCCATTCTGTTAGGAGATACTATACCATTCTGTCAATTTACCCTTAGCCTCCTGGCTCCAAATTGGAGCATCTAAAATAAGGGAGACTCAGCTGTTGGCCTAGTTCAATTTTCTTGACTTTCTTTGTAAATATTCACTTAAGTATGTTTGGCAAATGCAAGATGTCATACTATGAACCAGTGGTGCTTGCTAGTCAAATCTGAAGTTGATTCCATTCATTCATTGAGCAAACCTGTGTTGAATGTTTACTATGTCTCAGACACTGCTAAGAATCTGCCAGTGTATCATGTATTAGCATTTGTTATGAGGGCCTAAACTGGCCAAACTTTTCTTTGACTAGAAGAACAAAAACAGTAACTTCTGGAAAAAAAAAAAAATCACCTACGGTCCTTCCCTCCCTCCCTTCCTGCTTTCCTTCCTTCCTTCCTTTCTTCATTCCATTCTTTCTTTCTTCTCTTCAGGCCTTTCAAAACACCCATTACCTCAGGCTGTCATTGATCGTGGAGAAAAACGGAATGTGAAGATGTTCTATATCAAGTACTGCCAAGAAGATAAATCTAATTACTAAAGTATCATATGACCCTTGTTATAGTGCAGTTTCATTCATTTAAAAATATATATTTATACATTGTTTTATGGTTCGAAATTTATTTCACATATATTTTATCATTTAAATTAAAAGAACTTTGGGAGACAGGATATCATAACTTGCTTACAAATGAGAAAATTGATGTTCCATGGTTTAAAATGTGTTTACATTGTTATCCGTGGAGGAAGCAGGGCTCAAGCCCTAAGGTGGCAATCCCAGCCCTGTGGTCTATCCCAGGTGCATGGTGAGGGCAGTGTTTCTTGGAGGCTCCCACAGTGATTTCTCCAGGTGAACCTTCTTGCTAAATAATATGTTCGGGTTTTAAAATCCTTTCCACTTTTATTTTTTAATGCCACAAAATTGTGTTACAGTATACATTTTAAAAATCTCTAAATCCACTGCCAAATTGTAAACATGCAAAGATATTCTTAGTACATTTACTTGGTAAGATCATTCAAACAGCACATGGATGCCTGAAATGGAAATGTCTTCAGTCTTGGTCCTCACATCAATCATGATTTCCCCTCTGATTTAATTACAATCAGCAGTTTTGGTGAAATTTCTCTCTCTCTCTCTCTCTCTCTCTCTCTTTATCTATCTATCTATCTATCTATCTATCTATCTATCTATCTATCTATCTATCTATTTATCTTTTTTCTTTCATGTGTTTGAAGTGTGTGTGTGTGTGGTTAGTGAGTATATTTATTATGTTATTTCTGTAAACGAGATCATGAGCTACATACCCTTTATTGCCTTACCTTTTTCACTTAACATCTCTTGAAGACCTTTCCATATCAGTCACTGGTTTATGAGGTCAGTATCAAATAACAAGTCTGGCTTGTCTTGCTCTAGCCTTTGTCCTCCTTATTCTTGTTGGCAGCATCATCTGATGTTGTCTCGAAGATCCTGGGCAATTGTAGTGAAGTTTTAGCTCCCCTGAGACTCCCACTCTGGGAAACATTCTCCCCAAGATGGCCCCTGCTGCATCCTTGGTACCATGTATTTCTCAAGTCATCTGTGTGTGCCTTTATATCCAGGCGAAGAATGCCCCCCCAGCCCCTCAGGGGTGGTTTCCTTATTTCTAGTCTCATTTTCCAGTACATGGGGGGCAGTTCCTGGGTGGACTTTTCTGGTAGAGGAACTGTTACTAGGCATGTCAAAGCCAATAGAGTATGAAATGGAGCAGATGAGGCCAGGATCTTACTGGTGTCCTGTGCAACAAGGCTGGATTCCTGGGGTAAGATGTCCAGGAATGCACCAAGCTAAGAATAAAACTGCTTCATGAATTTAAGTTTCCAAACCCTGATTTGCAGGGTTTTGTTTGTTTGTTTAGGTGTAGTCACATGCATCTTACCAAGGATGAAGTGACACTTTGTTTAGCAGGAACATGAGATGTTTTAATCTCATATGCTTCCTAGCAGAGGAAAATGAAGACGCTCCCCCGAAGTTCTAGGGAAAAAGCCGGATGCATAAGTAACTCATGCAAGATGGAAGTTTATCTTGATGTATGTGCAATTTGCATGCTTCCTCTTAACACTTCCATATTTATTTTTACACGAAATAATATTAAAATTTCCTTGCTGTAAGAAAAATTGTTGCCCCATAAAGATAGGAAAATATACTGTGTTCAGCCTGTACTTTATTTATGGCTCTCCTTTGCCCCTACCCCATCAGCAACACAAGTCCTACTGTGTGTGGTTCAGAAGCCTGAAAAAGGAACTACAGAAGGCTCAGAGGACAAGAAGTTCTTTCTTCTGCACAGAAGGGCATTTAGCTCGCGTCTTATAAAATAAAATTAGAAAATAGATCACACTGCTTTCTCGATTCTTGCCAGAGACAGTTCTTCAAAATTTTCCATCCTTCTGACTTCCCCTTCAGTACAGCAGTCACAAAGATAGAGCTTGAATCGAAACAGCAGCCCCCTGAGACAAAACACTGCTCGAGAGGGATGGAATGAAGAGAACTAAAACACAGGAAAATTATCTGAAGCCCTGAAGCTGTTGCTACTTGTCTCCATCAGTTTCCAAGCACAGACTTGGACAGAAGGCTCTTTCTGTCATTTGAACAAGAGCCAGCAAGTGAGCCTGCTTCAGATGCACCAATGCCATTCATCTAGTTTTGAACCTTTGAATGTACAGTGGCTTTTTAGTATTGATGTGCTGGTGTGTATGCAGAGGATTTAATGTGATCAGAGGGACTGGGATGATGCACTCAAGCAAAGCAAGGCACACTCTTTGTCATTGTATAACCTTCACACAGTCTCTTTATCCTGAAAAGGCAATGCTGCATATATTCCTTGCAGAAAACTATTCACAGTATATAGTGAATTCTAAACTATTTCAGCTCCATCTAGCTTAGGAAAACCGGGTCTGGCACTTTGCAGAACTAAAAATGATGATAATTTAGCAGTCAGTTTTGAATTAGGTATGTCTAAGTAGGCACATTCTCATAGTATTTTGAGGACAAGGTGTATTGTACTGTTGTGGTAGCTATGGGTGGTATAATTCTTTCCCCAAACTTTGTTTGGGTCAGAATTTGGGGTTAGAACTAAGTGGGTTATAGAGAGTTTTCATGACATGCTAAGAAGACCTCGGATTGTTCCTGGTATTCCAGTTTGGAGGATACATGGGTGAGGGGCAATTTTGATTTCCAAAGACTGAGTCACAGCATCTGTCCACCCATCCATCCATTCATTCCATTTATCCATTCATGCTTCCACTCATTTATGCCTCCATATTAAATAGTTTATGAATGCCAGATAAAAATTACTCATTTTCTCTCACATAATCTCAACAACTTTCCAGACCAATTATTGCTTTTAAAAATCATCAGGCATAAAGACCTGTTAGATGTCTGAATTCAGATTGAGGAGAGTTTTTTAAAATGACAAAAATAAAAACAGTGAAATCACTGAAAATCAGCAGAACTAGATTTTCAAAATAAACCAAAAATGTTATCATAAAATGTATTGCAATGAAAATTTTAAAAAATGACCATAACAAAACTAGGTTTAAAAAGAATTATTTCTGGAATTGTTTAAGTATACACCAAACAGTTAATAGTTTACCAGTGGCTGCCCAACTAGATTTTCTTGAAACATTGATATTCAGCTAGCTGGACTGAGTTTATCTATTAAAATCCTAACTGTCATGTTTTCCAACCAAGGGAATTATTTGTTACTGGTGCACAGGGAGATAAAACCAGAAACTGGGCATAAGCAGTTGGAAACTTTGGTGGCTAAGTAATTTAATGTCCATTTAATCTAGTAATAAAACTAAATGGGATTTGCATTTTATTTATCTTTGTTTTACTATTTCATTTTTCTAATAATTCATTTATATTGTATTTTACTAAAGTTTCATTCCATGATGGATTGGATAAAAATGCAACAATAACCACAAAAACTGTACCTCACCATATTAGTTTGAAAAGCACTGCTCTAGCATTCTCGTTATTAATCTGGAGTTTAGAGAAGCAAAAGTGAATTTTCCAGCCCTCCCTATTGCTATGGCATATCCTCATATTCGCTCAGCACATTAATTTATTTTAGTGTGAGGCCAAAGGTAAGCCTGCTCTTCTAGAAGGATCTTAACTTTAATAGCATTGCATATTTTCACTTAAAAATAGCTATTTAACTTTTTTTGGTTAATTTTTTATGATTGCATACAAAAAGAAAATAGAGAATTATTTTTAAAAAATACTTTCTTGTGACAAAGGATAACCGACCCTTGGATTGACATTGTACTGCAGCCTGTAAGTCATAAAGATGATAATAAGTTTTCATAAAAATGTACCTTCCACCCTGCCTGACAAGGTAACAACATCCGTGGTGACATTCGTGACATGCTGTCTCTGCGGTGATCCCAAAGCAGGAACGCCTGTTTCAAATGGCAGAGAAACCTGCCCTTAGCTGCCTGCCTCTGTGATGGGCTGGTGCTCCCAAAGGCTGACCCACTCACCTGCAAGCGGAGTTACCTGAGGGCCTGTCAAAGCTTTAGCCACACTTAGGGTGCAGAGAGCTTGAGTCCCCTAGGGAGTCTCTGGGAGTTTTGAACCAGAGACTATTATAGCAGCATCTCCTCAAGGTCCTTATTTAAATCACACAAAGGTACCTCACAAACAAGGCTCTTGACCATGGCTGTGAATAATGATCATGCTTCTGCCTGAAGTTGAGGTGTTTCAGCCAAAGACGTCAGGATAATAAGAACTGGTGAGAGTGGCGCTTGAAGGAAATTCAGCTCTGAGGGTGCTGAGGCGGCTATTTGAAGTCCTCTGAAAATCCAGGCCAACTCTCTCTTCCTGGTATCCTAGAGAGATATTATAAGGGGAAGGCCCCTTTGAAGTTCATGGGAGTTCCCCTACTCAGGGTCAGCTTAACGGAGTGTGGGACAATATAAAAGTCAGGATCTCATCAGAGAACTCCCAGCAGGGAATGGAACCAGCACAGTCCTGCTCTCCATACTTGAGTGGGGAAATTACTGCCTTCTCTGCATATGCTGGTTTCTGATGAAACCATGCTCTGCTTTTGTGTTCCATGCTGATTGCTCGGAGGATGAACAAGACATAAACACATGTGAGTAAGGATGTGAATATGTGGACACACGTGAGATGTGAAAGCTAACCTACCCAGGTCAAAGATTGTGAAGGTACCAAAAAAAAGTAAGAGAACTGGTCTGTAGGGCTTTTTCTGGGTGGGTGGAGAAAAGGGTTTGAAACTTTGGTGATGGAATATCTTTTCTGTCAGAAGCTTTAACCTGAACAAAGCATAAAGAGTGCCTCAAAGTGTCCTCATGGTAAAGACCTCCCTCTCATTGGTGAAATGTGTTTCCATTTTTTGTTAATAATCCTTTCCCAATTTTGGCTTTTAAACAACGAAAAATATGCCATAATTATTATTATTATCTCTGTAGGAGAAAATGTCAACTTATAAAAGTTTCAGAGCTTTCATTATGTACAGTTAATACTCATTACTCATGGATTCCATATTTTAAAATTCTTATACTCACTAGAATATATTTGCAATTGCAAAGACAAAATTCCCAGCACCTTTGCGGTCATTTGCAGACACGCACAAGCCAGACAAGGCAAACTCTGCCTCCTTGTTTCAGCTCTCACACTGTAAACAAGTGCTCCTTTCGTGGTATATTTAGTGACACATTTTGTGCTTGCTGTTGGTGACTTTGCTTCTTAAAATGGCCTCCAGCCATAGTGCTGAAGTGCTGTCTAGTGTTCCTAAGAGCAAAAAGGTTGTGATGTTCCACATAGAGAATTACATGTGTTCGATATGCTTTGTTCAGGTATGAGCTATGGTGCTGTTAGCCATGAGTTTAATATTAATGAATCAACAATATACATTAAGTTGTTTTAAAATATTTAATAAGATGTCTATAAACAGAAACATGTGCAAAATATGGCTATGTATTAATCAGTTGAAAATATTGTGACCAGTGGCTCAAAGGAGACTACTCCTGTATTTTCCCCTAAGAACAATAGTTCAGTATTTACTAATTCAGTGTTTGCAATGACTTTATAGAACATAGTAACTGTGAATAACAACTGTATTAGTTTCTTTATTCTTTCAACAAATATTTATTTAGTACCTACTATGCTGAGCATTGTGCTGAATTCCTGTGAACATGAAGTATTTTTTTTATGAAGTTAACATTTTGAAGTATCTGAGAAGGATTTTTTTGGGGGATGGAAAATTAGCAAGCAACCCATCGAATAAATATAGTTATGACATATTTTATTTTGTGCTCTAGAAAAAGTATACTGGAGACTGAGAAACTTTTCACAGAAGGTCTAAATGTTAAGAATGAAAGGCCGTGTGAAGAGTCAATGGAAGACAATTAAAAGGAAAGGGAACAGAAAAGAAGTAAGATTCAGTTGCTTATATTCAAGGAGCAGAAGTGAGACCAGTATATCTGAAATAAGTTAGATGGAGAATAGTGGTAGATGAGGTCAGTCACATCAGACAGAGCCATTTAATTTAGAGTTAGTCTGAGAGCTGTTGGAGGGTTTTATGGAGGCAGGTGGTATAATATGTGGGTGGTTTGGAGCTATATACTCCAATAATACATGTTCTTTTTTTTTTTTTTTCAAGTTAAAAAAAATGTTTTTATTAAGTTTACAAGTTCAAAATATCTGCATTTTCACAATTGGATTGTTTGGTCTTCATCTTAATTCTCAAATGACACTTTATATAATAGGATTAGCATCCATCACAATAATTAAAGTGTTTATCTAAAAGTTTCATATCTAAAAGTTTGTTGCTTTTACTATTATCATTATCAACCAAGGTTTGTTGAATGCTTGCTTGTATGACATGACTATCAGTATATATAAAAAGAATAAATAGAAAATATTTGAAATGTGTCAGAAATGTATGGTTCTCTAAGCATACTTTCACAGCTGGTAATAGTTACACTGAAAATAATACCAAAAATCCTTCAAATGAAAGTCATTAATGGAATATTTTTTGTTTTTGACAACATATCATTTTGTAAGTAATCTGCATGTTCTTAAACTTAATCCGTTTTTGTTGGTGTAAACTTCTCTAAATAGGACCTTTTGATGGGTTACTTCCGTTAAGGTGTGACCCAGCTAAAACAGGACAGGTCTTGATCCTATTGCTGAAGGGCTTATATGGAAGAGAAAGAAAGCCACAGGAAGCAAGGAGAGAAAGGAGAAAACACCACCATGTGCATTGCTATGTGACAGAAGAGCCAAGGATCTAGGCTTGCAGGCAGCCAGTTGCAGAAGGCTACCATCTTTCGGCAGAAAGCATTGCTTTGATGACACCTTGATTTTGGACTTCTCCTAGGCTCAAAACCCTTAAACAAATTCCCATTGTTGAAGCCAATCCATTGCATGGTACCTGCTTGCGCAATGAGGAAACTAAAACAGTACAATTAATATTGTTAAATATTTTTTTTTAATTTGAAAACCTGGATGGAGGGGGCAAGCTTGAAAGAAGAGTGATTCAGGGACACTCACTTTACCTCTTCTTGAACATCTGCTTTGCGCACAATTCTATATTCTCTGCGAGATCCACTCATGATAAAGACGAATATCCTTTTCTCAAGAAAAGTTCGGTCTCCTTAGGGAAGGTGAAAATGTACAAATTACAATTATTTGGATTTGAGAAATGGAGCGCTAAGTGGTTTGGTAAAATTCAGGAATTTTTCTCAATAAAGACAAGCTGTCTAATTCAGATGGGTAATTTCTCCAGACACCTTATCTGGTTCCTTGGACAGATTCTATTTTTTAAAATTATTTATTTATTTTTATTAAAGAAGCTTTAGATTACATAAATGTTACATTGAAAATATAGAGGATTTCCTTATACTCCCCCCGCCCCACATACACACTTTTCCTCGTTAACACCATCTTTCATTAATGTGATACATTTGTTACAATTGATGGACACATTGAAACATTGTTACTAACCATGGTCTATAGTTTACACTTTGCACCTCACCATCTTATAGGTTTTGACAAAATGCATAATGGCCTGTATCCACCATTGCAATGTCATGCAGAACAATTCCAATATACCCAGAATGCCCCATGTTATATCTGTTCTTCTCTCTCCCCACCCCCCTCTGAACCCCTGGTGACCACTGCCTTTATATCAATGTTACAAGTTCTTCCATTACTAGAATAATAATAAGTCTACTTTAGTCCATAGTTGCATTCCTCCCTTATATTTGTTCATTCATCAATCTTGAGGAATTTGTGATGGTGATGCCCACTTTGCTTCTAATTGAGAGGGGGCTTAGATTTTTTTCTTGATCAATCACAGGTAGAACATGGTGGACTAGGACTGAATGAGGTTGACATAGTCAAACAGGATTCAGAGTGAAAGACTGGGAGCTAATGTGTGAGAGGCAGTTCTTATGGAACACTAAGCCAAGGACCCTCTCAAAAGGTGTGTCTATCCCAAAAGAAGAGGCTAACTAAGTGTAGACTTCTTTCAATTTAGTTCTTCACACTGATCTATTTAACCTCAGTTATATGGCAGTTTAGCAGACATATTCCATACCATTTACAGTAATATGTGATGAAGTGATAAAGGCTCTAAAAGAGACATACTACACAAACACAGGAAAAAAAAAACCCACATTTTAAGAATTATAAAACATGAAACAAGATAGCTAGCACCTTGATTGAGACACAAGGGCAGAGGACAGGAGTTCAGAAAGAAGAGACTGTGTAATCAAAGAAAAATACGCAGAATAACTTGTTCAAGAAAATATATGCATTAGGGGCTCAGGTTAAGATGCATATATAACGGTAATAAATTGCATTTGTAGAACACACACTATATTCTTCATATTTAATTAACACATTCAATCCTTAGAGAAACCGAAAAGAAGGTAATATTATAACCCCTGTTTCACAGAGGAGCTAACTGAAATTCATGTAACTTACTCACATTCCAATAAGGCTAGAAAGGAATGGCAGGGCCATTCTAAGGAATATAAACTATATTCAGTAGAGTCAAGAGGGCCATTAAAATTTCAGGCAGAGCAATCACATGATTAGAGCTGTCCCCTAGGCAGATAAGTAAGGCAGAAACACGTGGGTGGATCAGAATGAACTGTATTAGAGTTGGAGAGTCAAGCTGGAGATTCTTTCAGTAGCTTAGGAGGAGAGGTGATAAGGGTTTCTGCCAAAGTAGAGGCAATGGGGAATAAAATGAAAGTATGGATATTAGAGTAATTGCAGAGGTCGCATCTATGGAATTAGTAACAGGATGGTGGGACAAGAGAGAATGTGGTCAGGCTTGTAAACTTCTGCATGACTTAGCCAACAGAAACACCATTAAAAGATAGTGGGACAAAAGTGGAAGAGCAGTTTTGAGTTCAGAAAATGTAGTAGAGGACTATAGTAGAGGACTATAGCATTTGAAATACACACAAATGCTGCTTGAATTTGCTCTGTATAAGGGTAGGATGGGCCTCCTAGAAGATCAAGAGTATTGTTAGTGTCCACTCGTACTTCCACCTCATCATTAGTAAATGTAAATATCTTGGGCCACCCCACTGCTCTCTATGGGTCAGTGGGGGATTGATATGTAAGAGACCCTACTTTGTGGTTTACTCTTCTTTATAATTATCAATTTGTATAATGTAAGTGATTGTGGTGGGTGTTTTTAAAAATTACTACAATTATACACCTCCTTATATCCATGCTTTTCTGCAACATGACTTCAGCTTCACCTATTAAAGAGGTGGGATCTATTTCTGGGTGCCTTTTTTGAGATGGGCTTCACTGACTCTCAAAACTCTGACTGTCATGTGAACAAGGCTGGGCAAGCCTGCAGAGCGATGAGATTCATGTTGTCTAGCTATCCCCAGTGCCCATTTTTGATCAATGACATGGGTGTCAGGTCATCTTAGACCAGGCAACCTTCACCAATCTATCAGCTGACAGTGGACATTGGTGAGCCCAGCTGTGATCAGCCAAAACTGCTTAGATCATGAGAAGTGCACGGTTGACCTATTATTGACTGATGAGCAAGAGTAAATTGTTATTGTTTTAGGTCATTAAGTTCTGGAGTGATTGTTATACCACAATAGATAATTAATACAGTAGTCTATAAATGAACCCAAGAGAAAAATTTTGAAACATAGATTAAAAAGAAGGAATTAAAATCATCCATGCTCCTACTTAGTTATCAGCTCTGTGTGATAACATTAAATCCTTTCACAGCCACATACTCCCATATTTAATGGAAGTGTGACAAAACTGAATACTTTGTTTGAAATCTGCTTTTTTTCACTTAACAAAAAATAGTGTGCATATTCTATGTGCATGTGGTTTAGTATTTACAATCCACCCATGGCCTGTGAATGGATGCCTGGAATTCTTTATTTGTCTGATTATAGACTGAGTGAAATTTTTCTGTAAAGTATCTTCTTTGACAGGCAAGCAAGGGCCAGAAAAAAATGTGGACATTTATAGGGGCCACTTATGTGAAATAACCAACACCCTGGCAGAAACTAGGACTTAGTGTTGTCTGGAGTGACCCTGGAAGTAGGAAAACACTTTTAATAGAAAAAAACATGACCTAAGTTATATTAAAGTTGTCAAGTTTGCTGAAGTGTGATCTAATGCAAGTCATTGACTGTAATAGGTAGCATGGCCAAAGGAAGGCAAGACTGAGTTATCAGTATTTTTCTTTTCTCAGATCAATGGCAAAATGTTTTCTTTTTTAATAGGAAAGGAATGAGTGGGAATGTCAGTCAAAAACCTACAATTTCCCCCTTTGGGATGGTGGTGGGGGCAAAGAATCTTAAAGCTGACATATGATGTCTGAAAGAGATTGAATTTATTTGATCTTCCATAAAGGATAGGCTTGACATCACTAATGGATGGAAAATTACTTTTTTAGTAAATGGTATTAGACATCCTCATGTTTATGATTTTATATGAGGGGCTAACAGGGATACAAATGCTTATACTATGTGGTAACTGTGTTGATTTCCTACTATGTATCAGAAAACACGTGCTTTATAGATTGACATCCCCGCTTACCAACCCACTTTTCAGGGTAGCCCGTCCCTTACTGGTTTGTAGAAGTTTCTACTTCTCTTTTTGTCCAAATGCCTGCCTCCTTATGTTTATTCATAGGAGATTTGCTGCATTGCAAGATAAGTTACTGCTTCCTTTCCTTTTGCAGCAGCTGCTAAAGCCAATTCTGACTGGTTCTAATCACCAAGCATACTACGCCTCCATTTTAAGACCAAGGATGTTTTGCAACAGAGCATGCTCTGTTTAACCCCACCTTTCCCAGACTAGATTGTCCCATGTCATCTCACCCCATCCTTAGCAACTCCCTTAAGCCCTCCTTCCACAGATGTATAAAACCCAGCACCCATTTTGTTCGGAAAGACTGATCTGAGGCTTGCCTCCAGTCTCATTGCTGGTCAACTACACAATAAACTCTTCCTTTTCTCTAAATCCTGGTGACTCAGTGTTAGCTTATGTAGGCAACAGGCAAATGAACCCACTCGGGTGGTATGGCTCTCTCTCTGAATTCTCCCTAGAGCCTTATGCTAAAGGTATAACTTGCACAACTTTCCCAGGAGACACTGATAGTCTAGCTATTGTTTTTACATTGCTGTTGTCTTGGATGGGAATTAAGTACCCAGGAAGAAAAATCTGCCAATAAATAAATCTTCATTGGGCATAACTTTTTAGTGAGACAGGAAGAATAGGGATTCGTGAAGCATAAAGAATATTAGGAGCCTTGAAAAAGTTTCCAGTTTTCAAAGAGAACAAAGGACCTGCTCATCCCCTTGACTGAACTCAATCCTCAATCTGCAAAACTGACAGGAAAACTGAGAGAAAAATCTCGGGGGAGTCCAAATGTGTGGGAAACTGCTTCGCAGGTAGGGGGTAGGGCATCTGACACCCCTATTAAGAGCCAGAGTGTTGGAGAGGAAGTATTTTAGGTTTTAGGTTAGCACTTCCTTTGCCTTCACTTACACACACATTTCTCTAAGGGAGCCATTGTTAACCCTTTCAGCATAACAAAACAGCAAGAGAGAACAAGCCCAGCACTGACTAGAAGAGGCAGCCAGAATTCCAGATGACACTGGTATGGCAGTGATTAGAAAGTGAGAGAGAGAAATAGAAGTGAGAGTCTGCTAAAATAGAAAGTGATCAAGGTGTGCCTGAATGTTTGGCATATGTCTAAGATATTTGTATCTTTCACCCTCCAGGAGAAGTGGCAGGACCTGATAGAGCCAGTATCCCTGGCTGGGCACTTTCAACTGTATCCAAGAGTAGCCCCATCCATTTCCCCAGGGTGCCATTCCAATAATATCTTCTAAGGGCTATGATAGTAGTAAGATTGGAAAGGATTATTCTTCACTTCTAGTTCTGTTAAGGGGAGAGATATAGAATTGATAACATTAAGATATTTATATAGTAAAATAAAAAGTATAGATCTTAAATAATTTGTGAAGAATGATAAAAAGAACAATTGAATTCAGTCTTGACAATAGAAGGCAGAAAAAAGAAGAAAGAAATCACCCTTGAAAAATTATTATGAATGAAAAAATAATAAGATAAAGTATCTAATATACATTCAGATTTAATAGTTACAGTAGAGGTAGATGTAAATGGTATTAACTCAGTGACCAGAGGATAAAGGATCTTAATTTGATTTAAAAGGATCCAATAAAATCATGTCCATGAGACAAATACTTAAAATAAAAGTACAGAAGAGTTTGAAAATAAAGAGGAGAGAAAGTTACACAAGAAAAATATGAGTCTGTAAAATTTTGGTTAGCAGTTTTAATATGAAACAAAATAGATTTTAAGGGGAATACTTTTTAGGGACAAAAAGAGATAGTCTCTAATATTAAAGGAAATAAAAGGTCACTACCTCATGCTGGTTCTTTAAAAATATCAATAGGTTGCACACACCTTGGAGACACTAAGCAATCAAAGCAGGAGAGAAAAAAAGACAAATAAACACAATATAGAATGAAAAGGGAAAAGTACAGTCTTTGAAAAATTGTTTAATGTCACTTTGAATAACTATAAGCTAATACATTAAAACTTTTAGATGGAGTGTTTCTGGTGGAAAAAAAAAATGCCCAAACTGGTGATAAAAGAAGTTGATGATTTTTTTTTTTTAATTTTTTAAATTTTTTTATTTTTTTAAACAAATCTATTTTATTGGTACATATTAACAAAGCATACAATTCATTCAATGTGTACAATAATAGTATTTGGTATAATCTCATAGTTGTGGATTCATCATTTCAATCATTATTAGAATATTTTCATTATTTCAACAATAATAGTAAACAAAAAAATGACAAACAATAAACAAGAAAATTCCTCACCTCTCCATCTCTCTGTTTCCACTTTTTTTTTTTAATTTATTTATATATATATAAACATATTTTAAGAGGTGCTTAGATTACGAAAATACTACACAGAACCCCCTGGGATTCCCATGTTGCCCACCCCACGCACCTCCATTCTTTAGTATTTTATTTTTTTTTTTGCTTACAAAAATGTTGTTTATATATTTATATATACATATATTTTAAGAGGTGCTTAGATTACCCAAAATATTACACGAAACCCACTGGGATTCCCATGTTCTGAGTGGTGTGTGCTGATTTAAAATGGCCTACATCCGTTGCCACAACAGTACTCAGGACAACCTCCAACTCCCAAAGAAGCCCCCTGTATTTCAACTGCTCGTCCCCTCCCTACCCCAAAAGTGTCAAGTGGCCACTGGCTCCACCTCATTGTTATAATTTCTTGCATTGCTAGAATCACTATATGTGAACAAGAGAATACCATCAAGTCCACTCTAGTCCATAGTTCTTCCCCCAATCCTGAGGGGACTGGGATGGTGATGTCCACTCCAACTCCAAGTGAGAGAGGGCTTATATCCCATGGATACGGTGGGTGGGATGATCCTGCCTGCAGATGCAGGCCTTCTCCATTCCCTGGGATGGCCATTGCCCATCGTTGTCTCCTCACCAGGTGACTTGGATGAGTCCATTGAGCTGTAGGGTAGGAGTTGCAGCTCCACCTAGATTTCATGCACACCTGGCACATAGGTAGGCGGGAGGCTCCAGTCTCTGGAAGTATACCTAAAAACTCCAGCACCACATATAGGTTTGAATAGAAGGGACTGGTGAACCATGTGCAGGGAGGACTTATTTGAGTCTAATTCTGTCACTCTCAGGAGCACAGTTTCCAAAATAGAACCCACTGATAAGGCATCAGTCTCTGGGGCTATCCCCCCTTATATAGGACCAGGGTGTCTCCGGAGCTCTCAGGAACCCCACTGAGTGGGGTGATAGGCACTTAGATGTTCTATGAGCTCCTAGTTGATGATTTTAATAAAAGTTTAAATATTAATAAAATTGGAGGGAAGCGGCTGTGGCTCAATCAGTAGGGCTCCCGTTTACCATTTGGGAGGCCCGGGGTTCGGTTCCCGGGGCCTCCTGGTGAAGGCAAGCCTGCCCGCATGGCGTGGTTAGCTGACCCAGCGAGCACAAGCAGCAAGGGGGGGATAAATGAATAAATAAATAAAATCTTTAAAAAAAAAAAAATTGGAGTATTGTCCATTCTCCCTTTCCACATACATATATATAAATGATCCATATCCAGAAGACTTTATAGTTGTTTTTTTGTTTGTTTTTTGTTTTACTCCTAGTAAGCATTCAGACAATAGATAATCCCTATCACATAGAAGTTGTTCTAGAAAAGAAAAAATAGAGAATCTTCCATTCTTTTTTTGTGGGCCTATATATAACAAAGATTCCAAAAGCAGATAAGGGCATCATAAGCAGAGAATTTCATTTATGAGCACAAAGTCAGAAATTCTAAATAAAATGTTTGATAATTAAAAATTCATTACAAGCACACAAACTAAACTAAAACAAAAACAAAAAGAAAAATCAAATTCATTACATAATAATGTTGTAATGTAAAACAGAGTTTATCTGAAGAATGCAAGGAATGATTTAACAATAGATAACCCATTAGTGTAGTTTACTATATAACATATGGAAAGAAAAAGTAAAATTATGAAAACCTCAATAAACTCAGAACAATCATATACTATAGTTCAATTGCTAAAGTGATCATTGATAATTCTCAGAAAACCACTAGAGGCAACTTTCTACACTTGAAAAAGTAATAGACCAAAACCTATAATGACTTCTTATTCCACATGAAGCTTTTGAGAATATTTGCTGTAACATTGGAGAGATGACATTTTTATTATCTCCATTATTTCCTTATATAGTTTTTGATGCATGAGCCAATGCAATAGTACAGGAAAAAAACCCAAAAATCTAACAAAAATATTAAGATGGAAAGTGAAGAAATTATACTCTTTCATAGCAGAAAACATGATCACCTACACAGAAAATTCAACAGAATCAAGGACAAACATAGAAGTAAAAGAGTGCAGCAATTATGGAAATAAGATCAAATTACAAAAATCAATAGCATTTCTATATATTGTCCAAACTAATTTGACAATTTAGTTAAAAATATATTATAATTTGCAATAAAAGTGATAAATAAATGACCTATCAAAACCAAAGATGCTGGAATTTCTTAAATGCACTTTGAATTCATATAGAGAAAATAAATAAAAGTGGAGATAGATCTCATTTATGGAATAAATGATTTAAGAATATAAAGATCTTAATTCTCTCTAAAATGAACAAATAAGCTCAATTTAAATTCTAGAAAGGTTTGCAGTTTTTTTTTTTTTTTTTAAGAATGTGACCACTTATTCTTAAATTTTTGTGGAAGACATTTCTATAGAAAATTAAAGCAACTTGGAAAAAATAAAAGTATGAAGCTTAAACTCATTATTTCAAATTTAAAGACATTCTATAAAATCAAATTATATAGGAGGTACTGATTTTATAATAGAAAAACGGACTAATGGAAAACATTAGGGAAACTCTCCAAAATGCAAATGGTAACTTGGTATATGATAGTGTTGGCAGCACTAACCAGTGAGGAAAGAGTAGATCATTTAAACAGATGGTATTGGGAAAACTGGCTCACTATACTCCGAAAAATGTAGTTTTATTCCTACCTTGCACAACATAAATTGGAAACTGAAACCACAAAGCTAACAGAATAAAATGTTAAGGAATATCTTTAGGTCCTTAAGGTGGAAAATGAACTCTTAAGATGACACAAAACATAAACTATAAGATGAAAAAAAGTATATTTTTGATTATATAAAATTAGACTTTCCTGTTCAGTAACGTATACATATTAAAGATGATAGAATGGGAGGAGGCAAGATGGCGTTAGTGTAGGAGGGCACACACTGCAAGCTCCCAGAGCAAGGCGGATTGTGGACGGGGTCCTGCCCGGGGATCTGTGCTGTGCACGCGTGGAGTGAGAAGCTTGGGACATCTATCTGCACGGATCGGCGGCATGGACCAAACGGTGGAGATTTGGAACATAGAAAGAAGCAAGGAAATAAAATAAGAAGAAAAACTGCCAAAGAGAAAACTTAACTCACACGCAGAACCAACAGCTAAATAAAATTCTAGAGCATAGAGAAAAGCTAATCAACCGAACAAACCCATCAAGATAATATGATGACCAGAGGGCAACAGAAAAATACAAATGACTCTGAGAAACTGGAAAACATGGACCAGTCCAGTGCACAAAATAAAAACCAGGAAGCAATGCAGTACATCGAACAACTAATCAAAGCTATCCAAACAAATATCATGGACCAACTTAAAGAGCTGAAGGAAGAGATTAAGGATATAAAGAAGACACTGGGAGAACATACTGAAGAAATAGCTAACACGCCTAAAAAGGTAATGGATATGATGG
>JAKSZT010053846.1:2321732-2421401 GCA_026826555.1 Tolypeutes matacus
AATGGAGAGGGCCTGCATCTTCAGGCAGGATCATCCCACCCACCATATCCATGGGATATAAGCCCTCTCTCACTTGGAGTTGGAGTGGACATCACCATCCCAGTCCCCTCAGGATTGGGGGAAGAACTATGGACTAGAGTGGACTTGATGGTATTCTCTTGTTCATATATGGTGATTCTAGCAATGCAAGAAATTATAACAATGAGGTGGAGCCAGTGGCCACTTGACACTTTTGGGGTAGGGAGGGGATGAGCAGTTGAAATACAGGGGCTTCTTTGGGTGTTGGAGGTTATCCTGAGTACTGTTGTGGCAACGGATGTAGGCCATTTTAAATCAGCACACACCACTCAGAACTGAGTGGGAGAGAGTGTGGTCTACTGTGTGAACTGTGGTCTATGGTTGGTGGCAAGGCTCCAGGATGTGTAAGTTCATTGAGGGTGGTGGGCCACACTGTGGGAGATGTTTGTGTGGGATGTGGTGGGAGGTGTGGGAGGTGGGCAACATGGGAATCCCAGTGGGTTCCATGTAATATTTTGGGTAATCTAAGCACCTCTTAAAATATATGTATATATATATATATAAATAACATTTTTGTAAGCAAATACACATATATGTATATATATTTATATATCATTTTGCAAATGTTTGTATGTATTGTGAGAATTTTGATTTTTACCCATAATAATAATAAAAAAAAAATCTTCCACAAAAGAAAAAAAAAAAAAGATAATAGAATGGGAATCATGACTTGCAATGTTAAAATCATGCAGAAACTATGGATTAAAATATAGAATATTCAAGGAAATATTGAGAATTATCATGAAAAATGTTGACCCATAAGTAGTCCTGGACAATTTAGAATATTCAAGGAAATATTGAGAATTATCAAGAAAAATGTTGAACACATAAGTAGTCCTGGACAATTTAGAGAGAAGGGACCTTAATGGAAAGTGAGTGTGTAAAGCCATGTTCTCTCTTACTATTAATCTAAACAATAATTAATCAATAAAAATATATCAGATGGGCAAATATTAAAATATTAAAAATAAAATATTTTGTGATTTGAAATTTGAACTTTTAGTATAGTTCTGATGTTAGTCCCTTAGTGACATTGCTAGTGTTTAGCAGCATATGTGATTTTACCTGAAACCTCACTTATAGACTCAGACAGGGGCCCTTTTCAGAACATGTATAAGGCTTTTTCTCACTGCATTACTTGTGGCAGTAGGGGAATCGGAAGCTGCCTAAACGAATGGAAATATAAACTAGATAGATGCATCTACAGAAAAATTTAGAGCAGTCAAAAGCAAATTAAGCCTAGGTAAACACTGTAATTAGAATAGATTTTAAAAGCATTATTTGAGTATGAATTTAGTATTTTGTATAAGTACAAGATCTTTTAAATATAATAACATGTACCAGGGCTTAACACACACACATATTCAGAGATACTTTCATACTCCCTGTATCAGTGGGTGGAGACCCACACAATGAATGGGAAGGTGTTGGACTCCCATCCTGGGGAGTCCTACTGTGTTCTCAAATAGAGGAGAGGGAGTTTATCAAGAGCATAGACAATGTCTAATAGGGGAGGACAGGCCAGTATGCCGATGCAAGTAACTATGAATCTTGTTCTTCAAGGAGTGAAGCTTGCCATGGGTCCTGAGGGGAGGGGGATAGGAATAGCATAGATGGGACATGGGGCACTTTGGGGGCATTGGAATTGTTCTACATGATCTTGCAATGATGTATACAGGCCATGTAAAAATTTCGTCAAAATTTATAAAAGTGTATGGTCCAAAATGTAAACCATAATATAAATCATTGACCATGGGTAGTAGCAATGATATAATATTTGCACATCAATTATAATAAATGTACCATCCACATGTAAAATATTATTAATAGGGGAAAGGAGAAAAGGGGGAGGATGTTGGTCATATGGGAATCCCCTATATTCTGTACGTGACTTTTCTGTAACCTAAAGCTTCTTTGAAGATAAAATGAAAAAAATAAGACACTGTGGTAATAAATGGAAAAAAACATCACTGTACATACAAGACAACAGATCATACAGTGATGAAGACATAAAGCCAATTTTTAGATTTTTAAAATTATTTCAAAATTTTTAAAATTTTTTGTATTTTATTTATTTTTAAAACTATCATTATTATTTCATTTTCATATTAATTTTATTCAATTGTTTTGTTGACTTCATTTTTTAATTTTTAAAATTTTTTTAATTTTTAAAATTAATTTTATTTTTACTTTTTAAAAAGATACTTAGATTATACAAATGTCATATAAAAAATATAGGGAATTCCCATATACTACGCTCCCCACACCTCCCACATTTTCCCACATTAACAACATCCTTCATTAGTGAGGTACATTCATTGCAATTGATGAACACATATTGGAGCATTGCCACTAAGCATGGATTATAGTTTACATTGTATTTTACACTCTCTCCCACTCAATTCTGTAGGTTATGGCAAGATTTATAATAGCCTGCATATGTCATTGCAATGTCATTCAGGACAATTCCCAAGTCCCAAAAATGCCCCTGTATTACTCTGTTTTTTCCTCTCCCTGACCTCAGAACCTCCAGTGGCCACTGTCTCCACATCATTGATATTATTTCTTCCATTGCTAGAATCACAATAAGTGTATAGTAGAATACCAGTAAGTCTACTTACTAGTCCATAATTCATTCCCCAATAATGAGGACTCTGGAATGATGATGTCCACTCAACCTCTAATTGAAAGGGGACTGTGATCCCATAGGGCCAATGGATGGGACTCTTTTGTAGTTGTAGACTCTAGGTTCCTTGGCATGGTAGTTGTCCATCATCAGTTCCATGTTAGTTGTCCTGGGTGAGACCAGTGAACTGGAGATCAGGTGTTGCAACTCCATTGAAATTGAAGGCCCAGCTGGCACATGGAGAGCACAAAGATTTAAGTCTCTTGGATGTACATCTATGAACTCTAGTACTAATTATAGGTTCAAATAGAAGGACAGAAGAGCCACATGTAAGGAAACCACAACTGAGTCCAACTCTGTCACTCTGGGGAGCATAAATTCCAAAGTAGGGCCCACTGGCAGGCACCAAACTCCTAAGCTATCTGCCCTGACTATAGTGTCTGGATGTCTCCAGAGCCCTCAGGAGCCCCAATATTTGGAGTAGTATCTACTTCGGGAGTCAAAGAGATCCTGCTGAGACATGCATAAGTGTTACCTCTGGAATCACCTCCCGGCTCACTTTGAAGTCTCTTAGCAATATAAACTCATTTGTCTTTCCCTTTTCCCCCTTTTGGTCAAGGTCTTTTTCCAGTTGCATTGCTAGTTGGTGCTTGGTAGTAATCCCCCAGTGCCAGATAGGCTCATCCCTGGGAGTCATGTCCCACACTGAGGGGAAGGTAATGTATTTATATGCTGAGTTCAACTTAGAGAAGCCACATTTGAGCAACAAGGAAGCTCCCAGGAGGCAACACTTAGGCACCCTATATTATTAGGCTAAGTTTCAATTTCAAGAGTAAAGTTTCATATACACAGTCATCAATATCAAGGGCCCATCAGTGGACCATCCTCCTTCACTTGTCATTGCCCCTGTACTTGGGGGATTCTTGCCGATCTATTAGAGAATGTTGCAGAGCTCCCAAATATGGGAATTTGATATTCTTTTGGTTATTGTGTGAATCTCCACCCACCATGATAATGCCCCATGAACATTTGAACACATTGATATGCCTTATATGTATGCCCATGTGAGCTTCCTCCCATGTATCTCCTGTCTCTGTCAACCTGCACCAATGATCTACCCCTGACACAGTTGTAAACCTTCTGTGATCCAAAACTTCTTTAAAAATGAAGCCAATAAAATAGCCAAATATGATTAATAAGAAAATAAAATAACAATGATAGATTTAAAAATAAGAAATATAATACAAAAAATTTTAAAGATAAAAAATTAAAATTTGGGATAATAAAGATAATTTAAAAATTAAAAATTTTTTTTTGACATTTTCACTTTCATCACTGTAAGATCTGTTGTCCTATATGAGCAGTAACATTGTCTTCTCTTTAATCCTCCAGTGTCTTACTTTTTTATTTATTTATTTTTTCATTTTGTCCTCAAGGAAGTTTTAGATTACCGAAAAGTCATATACCAAATACAGGGGACTCCATTATACCCAACATCCTCCCCCCTTCCCCCTTCCCCTATTAATAACATTTTATATGTGGATGGTAAGTTTGTTACAACTGATGTACAAATATTGAAACATAGTTACCAACCATGGAAAATGGTTTAAAGTATGGTTTAGATTTTGGACCATACACTTATATAAACTTTGATGCAATTCAACATGGCCTGTATCCATCATAGCAAGATAATTTAGAACACTTCCATCTCCCCGAAAATGCCCCCTGTTCCATCTATTCTATTCCTCCCTCTCCCTCCACTTGGGATCCATGGCAACAACCAGGCTTCACTTGAAGGAAAAAATTCAGAGTTACTTGCACCAACACTGAAGGACCGACACACTGGTCTGCCCTCCCCTATTAGGCACAACTCATGCTCTCGAGAGAGTCTGGGAGTCCACACTTGCTGCTCATTATGTGTGTCTCCAACCACTGATATAATACACTATGGCAAGATGAACACTCACACATCCCTAGAAACTTGCCGCAGATATGCCCTGTCCCAAATGTCCCCCACATTCAACACCCCAAACCAGCAATCCTCACTTGCCATATTTCCAAAAGAGCATTCCCAACATTGTAGTTTCAATCATGTACCCACCAATCCCCACTGTTCACCTGCTCCCTCCCCCAACCCTTTCCCTAGTTCCATGGACAATCCAACCCACCCTCCCATGCCACCCACCTGACAAACCAGCACCACATAACATAAAAGTATCATTACACCACTGTCATGCCCCTCCAGTGTACAACTACACACTTCCCCCTTATCATAGATTTGCCCATATGGGCAAAACTTTCTTCTCCCTTTCTATTTCCTGTAAACCTATCTTCCAGACTCTAACTTTGCTGCTTAATTTGATTAATTCATATCAGTGAGGTCATGTAATATTTGCCCTTCAGTACCTAGTTTGCACCACTCAACATAAGGTCCTTAAGATTCATTCATGTTATCCCATGTGTTAATACTGTATTCCTTCTTACAGCTGAGGAATATTCCATTATATGTATATACCACAATTTATTTATCCATTCATCTGTTGAAGGCATTTGGGTTGATTCCAAGTTTTGGCAATAGTAAATAAAGCTGCTACGAATATTGGTGTGCATATATCTGTTCGTGTCTTTGCTTTAAGTTCTTCTGGGTATATACCCAGCAGTGAAATTGCTGGATCTTATGGCAGTTCTATAGTTAGTTTTCTAAGGAACTGTCAAACTGTCCTCCACAGTGGCTGCACCATCCTACATTCCTGCCAAGAGTGGATGAGGGTTCCCACTCCTACACATCCTCCCCAACACTTGTAGCCCTCTGTTTATTCAATAGCCACCAGTCTAATGGGTGTAAGATGGTATCTCATTGTAGTTTTGATTTGCATTTCCCTAATAGCTAGTGATGTTGAACATCTTTTCATGTGCTTTTTAGCCATTTGTATTTCTTCTTTGGAGAAGTGTCTATTTAAATCACTTGTCCATTTTTTAAATGGGTTGTCTTTTTATTTTTGAGGTATAGCGCTTCTTTATATATGAAGATATTAGGCCCCTATCAGATATATGGCTAACAAATATTTTCTCCCATTGTGTAGGCTGCCTTTTCACTTTCTTGGCAAACTCCTTTGAGGTGCAAGCGTTTTTCATTTTGAGGAGGTCCCATTTATCTATTTTTTCTTTCATTGCTCATGCTTTGGGTGTAAAGTTCATGAAACCATTTCCTAATACAAGATCCTGTAGATGCATACCTACATTATCTTCCAAGGTCTTTATGGTCTTGGCTATTTAGATCTTTGATCCATCTTGAGTTAATTTTTGTATAAGGTGTGAAATGGTGATCCTCTCTCATTCTTTTGGATATGGATATCCAGTTCTCCAAGTAACATTTGTTGAAGAGGCCATTCTCTCATACCTGAATGGGCTTGGTGGCCTTGTCAAATATCAGTTGACTGTATATGTGAGGCTCTATATCAGAACTTTCAATTCGATTCCATTGGTCAGTATGTATATCCTTGTGTGAATACTATGCAGTTTTGACCACTGTAGCTTTGTAGTATGTTTTAAAGTCAGATAATGTGATTCCTCCAATTTCACTTTTCTTTTAAAATCTATCTTTGGCTATTCAGGGCCTTTTGCCCTTCCAAATAAATTTCATAGTTAGTTTTTCCAATTCAGTAAAAAATGCTGTGGTGATTTTTATTGGGATTGCATTAAATCTGCAGATGAGTTTGGGTAAGATAGACATCTTAATGATGTTTAGTTTTCCTATCCATGAACAGGGAATATTTTCCATTTATTTAAGTCTTCTTTGATTTTCTTTAACAGTGTTGTATAATTTTCTGCATATAAGTCATTTACATCTTTAGTTAAATTTATTCCTAAGTTTCATTCTTTTAGTTGCTATTGTAAATGGGATTTTTTTCTTGATTTCCTCCTCAGATTGCTCCTTTCTGGTGTACAGAAATGCTACTGATTTTTGCACATTAATCTTATAACCTGCAACCTTATTGAACTCATTTATAAGCTCTATGAGCTTTGTTGTAGATTTCTCAGGGCTTTCTACATATAGAATCATGTCGTTGGCAAATAGTGAAATTTTTACTTCCTCCTTTCCAATTTGGATGTCTTTTATATCTTTTTCTTGCCTAAGTGCTTAAGTAAGTACTTCTAACACAAGATTAAATAGAAGTGGTGAAAGAGGGCAGCCTTGTCTTGTTCCCAATCTTAGAGGGAAATTTTAGGATTTCATCATTGAATATGATGTTAGCTGTGGGTTTTTCGTATATACCCTTTATCATGTTGAGGAAATTTCCTTCTACGCTTTTCTTTTGTAGTGTTTTTATCAGGAAAGGCTGCTGAATTTCATCAAATGCCTTTTCTGCATCTATTGAGATGATCATGTGGTATTTTTTCTTTTGATCGGTTTATGTGGTGTATTACATTGATTGATTTTCTTATGTTGAACCATCCTTACATACCAGGGATGAAACCCACTTGGTCATGGTGTATAATTCATTTGATGTGTTGCCGAATATGGTTAGCAAGTATTTTGTTGAGGAACATCTAGATTCATTAGAGAGATTGGTATAGTTTTCCTCTCTTGTTGTATCTTTGTTTGGCTTTGTTATTAGGGTGATGTTGGCCTCATAGAATGAATTCAGCAAAATTCTTTCTACTTCTATTTTTTGGAAGCATTTAAGCAGGATTGGTGTTAGTTCTTTCTGGAATGTTTGGTAGAATTCATCTGTGAAGCTGTCTGGTCCTGGGGTTTTCTTAGTTGGGAGTCTTTTGTGAATAACTCAATCTCATTACTTGTGATTGGTCTGTTGAGTTCATCCAGTTCTTCATTTGAAAATGTGAGTTGCTTGTGTGTTTCTAGAAATTTGTCCATTTCCTCTATATTGTCTATTTTTGGGGCATATAATTTTTCATAGTATCCTCTTATGATACTCTTTATTTCTGTGGTGTCAGTGGTGATATTCCCTTCCTAATTTCTTATTTTATGCATTTGCTTCTTCTCTCTTTTTTTCTTTGTTAGTCTGGCTAAGCATTTGGCAATTTTGTTAATCTTCTTGAAGAACCAGCTTTTGGTTTTGTTTATTTTTCTAGTGCTTTCTTATTTTCAATTTCATTTAGTTCTGCTATAATCTTTATTCCTTTTTTTCTACTTCCTTTGGGTTTAGTTTGTTTTTCTTTTCCTAATTCCTCCAGGTGTGCAGTTAGGTCTTTGATTTTAGGTCTTCCTTTTTTTAAATACAGGCATATGGATATGAATTTCTCTCTCAGTACTGCTTTTGCTGCATCCCATAGATTTTGATACCTTGCGTGTCATTTTCTTTTGTTTCAAGGTAGTTACAGATTTCTTTTGAGATTTCCTCCTTGACCCACTGTTTGTCTAAGGTTATGTTGTTTAACTTCCATACCTTTGTGCCTAATCTGGTTCTCTGCCCCTTACTGATTTCCAGCTTCATTCTATTGTGGTCAGAAAAATTATTTTGTATAATTTTGATCATTCTGAATTCATTGAAAGTTGCTCTGTGGCCTAACATGTGGTCTATCCTGGATAATGATCCATGTGCCCTCAATAAGAATGTATATCCCACTCTATTGGCGTGTAATATTCTGTATATGTCTATTAGGTCCAGGTCCTGTAATGTATTGTTCAAAGTCTTTGTTACTTTATTGATTCTCTGTTGAGATGTTCTAATGGTGATAATGGTGTATTAAATTCCCCCACTATAATTTTAGAGTCATCTATTTCTCCACTTAGTTTTTTCAGTATTTGCTTCATGTATTTT
Organism: Tolypeutes matacus; assembly: GCA_026826555.1. Lineage (NCBI taxonomy): Eukaryota > Metazoa > Chordata > Mammalia > Cingulata > Chlamyphoridae > Tolypeutes > Tolypeutes matacus. The sequence goes on from JAKSZT010053846.1 coordinate 2,330,223, forward strand.
GAGGCTCCCTGGTTAGGTGCATAAATGTTTATGATTGTTCTTTCTTATTTGTAAATTACCCCTTTTATTAATATATAGTGTCCTTCTTTGTCTTTTACAATAGTTTTGCATTTAAAATCTATTTTGTCCAATATTAGTATAGCTACTCCTGTCTCTGCCTCCTCTGATGTAATTCCTTTCTTTACCTAGGTGGCTGGGCATGACAACCTGCCTGAAGAGATCCCCCTATCTCAGGGGTCCCTTCCAATATTCAAAGGGGACCCAGCTGGCCAAACTCACCACAAAGAAATCACCCCCCACCCTCCCAGACCCTTCTGCCTCACAAGGAATCTGCCCTCACTCTTGTGTTTGGAGAAGGAAGCCAGGGGCCCCAACAAGACTATCTGCCCTGAGGCCCAGGTATGTGTGCTGCTTCCAGCCACCGAGGCAAGCAAACCACAATTTTCCCTTGGTTTCCCTATTTGTCCAGGATGCTCCTAGATGACTCAGAGCACTTTCCTGTTCTATATATATCCAAATGCGTAAGGCGTCTGCTTTTCCTCTCAGTTAGATACTATTTCCCAGGAGTTTTACCCTTACTTAATATCTCTGGGGTAGGCGGGGGGAGCCCCTCCAGGCAGTCAAGAGGCTTAATAACTCATGATTAGTTGTTTTGGTTTCTTTGCCTCTGTGACCCTCACTCTTCTGGGAGTTGTGAAGCAGTGTCCTGGTTTGCTGTACCCCAAAATAGGTCCTCAAGGTAATCTATGGCTCTTTCTCTGTTGTTTCAGTGAGAGCTGAGCCTTATCTGACTAACCCATTGGCCATGTTCCCACAATCTGTTAGATTCAATTTTTAAGAAGTTTTGGATCACAGAAGAGTTACAACTGTGGCAGGGGAGGTCATTGGTGTGGGTTTTCAGTGATGGGGGGATGCATGGTAGGAGGTTCAACTGAGGCATACCTATAAGGCATATGAATGAGTTCAAGTGTTCATGGGGCATTGTCATGATGGATGGAGATCCACATAATAACTGAAAGAGTATCAAATTCCCATCCTGTGGAGTTCTGTCACATTCTCTAATGGGACAGCAAGAATCCCCCATGTACAGGGGCAGTAACTAGTGAAGGAAATGGACCATTGATGGGCCCTTGATATTGCTGACTGTATTTATGAACCTTTTCTTTTGAGATAGAAACTTAGCCTAGTATTACAGGTTGCCGAAGAGTTACCTCCTGAGAGCTTCCTTGTTTCTCAAATGTGGACTCTCTAAGCCAAACTCAGAATATAAATGCATTACCTTTCCCCCAGCATGGGACATGACTTTCAGGGATGAGCCTCCCTGGCACTGAGGGATTACTACCAAGCACCAACTAGCAATGCAACTAGAAAAGATCTTGACCCAAAAGGGGAAAGGGTAGAGACAAATGAGTTTATATGACTAAGAGACTTCAAAGTGAGTTTGGAGGTCATTCCAGAGGTTATGCTTATGCACATTTCAACAGGATCTGAGGGTTCTGGAGACATCCAGACACTATAAGAAAGGCTGAAAACTCAGGAGTTTGGTGCCCTGCTAATTGGCCCTACTTCGGAATTTTTGCTCCCCAGTGTGACAGAGTGGGACTCAGTTGTGGCTTCCTTACATATGGCTCTTCTGCCCCCTCTATTTGAACCCATAATTAGAACTAGAGTTGATAAGTTTATGCCCAAGAGACTTGAATCTTTTGGCTTTCCATGTGCTAGCCGAGCCCTGAATCTCAACAGAGTTGCAACACCACTCTCCAGTTCATTGGACTCACCCAGGACAGCTAACAAAGGAGATGGTGATGGACAATGACCATCCCAAAGAACAGAGTGTGTCAACAACTGCAAGCAAGATAGTCCCATCCATTTGTCCCATGGGATCTAAGCTCCTTCTCAATTAAAGGCAGAGAGGGCATCACCATCCCAGGAACCTCAGGATTGAACAATAGACTAGAATAGATTTACTATTCTACTATAGTCTTACTGTTATTCTAGCAATGGAAGGACTTTTATCATTGATGTGTAGGCACTGGCCACCAGAGGTTCTGAGTTGAAGGAGAGGGAAAAGTAGGTGTAATATGGGGGCATAAAGACAAGCCGTTATATGTCTTGTCATAACATACAAAATTGTGTGGGAGAGAGTTTAAACTATAATGTAAACTATAATCCACACTTAGCAGCAATGCTCCAATATGTGTTCATGAATTGTAACAAATGTACCACACTAATGAAGGATCTCATTACTGTGGGAAAGTGTAGGAGGGGTAGAGAGTGGGGCATATGGGAATACCCAACATTTTTTATGTAACATTTATGTAATTTAAGTATCTTTAAAAATATATAATAAAATATATGTATATATATATATATAAATAACATTTTTGTAAGCAAATACACATATATGCATATATATTTATATATCATTTTGCAAATGTTTGTATGTATTTTAAGAATTTTGATTTTTACCCATAATAAAAAAAAAAGAAAAAAAATAAAAAAATAAAAAGCATTAAAAAAATATATATATATATAATAAAATAAAGTATGTTAAAAAACACACACACACAAAAAAAAACAAAGACACTTTCATAGCCAAACACTTATAACAAACACCTATCACATAAATTAGGGGGGGATGAGAGGAGCCTCAGGATGGAGACAAAAATACAATAAATCAAGAAAGGAGATACTTAGTGGCAAAAACAATAAATATCTACTATAGGAAACTTCATACAGGGAAGGTCATTGATATCATGTCTGCTTTGAGTGACATCCATCCCAGAACAGACTAAATCTGGCTTGGCCTTTACCTGCTAAAATTGCCAGGAAATGAATCTCAATAATTTCCCCTCCCCCAAGACGGCTCCCTTGTCTCTTTGTGTATTTTTTGTTTCCATTTTTTTTTTTTTTTTGCTCATTGATTTGCATCATCTGCGTGTTGCTTTTGCTCATTGTCTGCTCATTGTTCATTTTTTCTTTAAGAGGCACTGGAAACCGAACCCAGGACCTCCCATGTGGGAGGCAGGCACTCAAATGCTTGAACCACATCGGCTCCCTGTTCATTCTGTTTTTGCTCATTGTCTGCTCATTGTATTTTTTCATTGTCTGCTCATTGTTTTTGCTTGTTGTCTTCTTGTCGTTTTTGTTCAATGTCTGCTTGCTGTCTCCTCGTTGTTTGTTTGTCTTCTTTAGGAGGCACTGGGAACCGAAACCAAGACCTCCCATTTGGGGGGTGGGTACTCAACTGCTTGAGCCACATCTGCTTTCATCAATAATTTTTTAAAGAAGTCATTTTTGTTCCTGTTAATTTGGCCAGAACTCCATATTTTCCTGTGACCCAATAAAGTTTCCAGAGATCCCCTGGACTCTAACATGCCATGGTTGTGGATGCTCTTTAGCTTGCCACCTTTCTGTGAGGAGACAGTCTTCATTTTTGCTTGGCACTACTGCTTCTTTGGGTGGGTCACAGCACTGCCTACTTTCTGTAGTCCTCACTATTGTCAGCACTCCTCCCTATAGCCATCACCAACAACCTCCTCCCTGTGAGGTGATGGTAGGGCCTTCCATGGAGTTCGGTACATGTCAAAACTCCATTCTCCCTACTGGCCTCCATAACTTCCCCTTCCAGGGTGGACCAGGACAAATAAAATTGAAATTGACCCCTGGAGTGGTCAAGAACCTGAACCATTGAAACAAAATTCCCAACTCTCCTTCCAGTGAGAGAAGAGTGAGTTGGAATAAGGGGGAAATATCACCATTTTATACAGACACCTCTCATAGCTATAAGAACCAGGCACATATTAAAGTCTTCATGCAACTAGCCTAGCACAGATGTGAAACATCCATTACCATCCAATACCAATTATTATGTCAAATCAGCTGTGTTGATTTACAAAGGGGTCTATGCACAAACTTTCACAAATATATTTGTTCCTGGATTTTTTTTTCCGGATCACATTATAAAAACACTGTTTTAGGAACTTCAGTTTGGGAAATTGGGAATTCTAAACTAGGGAATTGCTTTACCTCATTAGAGGTTGTCATTGTATGGCTATCTTCAATTCAGAATTTGAATTTCACATAAATTATTTGATGGCCCACGTTCTTTCTAGTGGCATTCCTCTATTGTATATCTTCAGTGGTGAAACAATTCTATCCTCCTGTTTTTCCAGATATAGGGAAAGAAATTGATTCTGCCACATCACTAACTAGGAATCAATAATATTTTATCTTATACAATTCGCTGGTGATTTGCTCAATTACCTCATACAGAAGCTCATTATTTGCTCTGGAGGATGTAGAGTCATTTTATGTTAAGTATAATCCAGTCATAGTACCTGAGGTTTCCTTACCAGGGAGATTGATTTTTGCCTTGTTATTACTACTTTTTACAGTAATATTAAATTATGGGATTCCAATAATTGCCAATAGTAAGTTAATATTAAAGAGCTTTTGGCTTAAACTTATAATTTTCTTGATAAAGAAACAGGTTTTTAATTGTTAGGTTCTTTATGTCTATATCAAATATGAACTACCTTAGCAACACTTCTGAAGAGAAGCACAGTCAAGATGGATGCAAACCCTTTTAAATTTGACTTATTGGTAATAATAGCTTATGCTTGCATGGAATATAATTTGGTACAAAACATATTTTTATAGCATTCTACACTGGAGTAAAGTATGAACATTAATTGCAAGCAGAAACATATAAAAAGATAATATGGGTATGTAAAGACATCCAGGAAACATTTAAAACATTCAAAACTTTTTCATGGAAGGACAAGGAATTCAAGAATTCTTTTGACGTATTTTTCTCAGTTGAGCTTGCTTTTTTGTGAGTGACTAGAAATTAACATCTACTGCCATACTTTTGGGGTGGGGATAAGACAAAAAGATAAAAAAGAAGAAATTCTTCATTAAACATGAACAAGTGTGGTATCCTGAAAAATAATGGATTTTTTTTTTGAGACATGCACAGAATCTGTCAGAAGAGCATTATTTGTAATAGCCAAGAACTGGAAATTATCCACATAACTCACCACTGGTGTAATAACTCACCACAGTAAATAAACTGTGCTATATCCATACATTGAAATATTATACAACAATGGAAGCAAATGAACTATAGATACACACAGCAACATGAACAAATTTCCCAGATACAGTATTAGGTAAAATAAGTCCGATAATATTGAGTACATTTTATATGTATGAGGATGAGTGTGTGTATATTTGTATTCCACTTACATAATTTACAATTTATCAGACAGATAAATTATGGTATCAGAAGTCAACTTATCATTTACCTTTGGGGAGAAGGAACAGGTAATGATTTAGTGAGAGTATAAGGCAGAGGATGTCTTCTGGAGTTTGGCAATGTTCTCTTTTTTGAAATGGATTGATATTACAATGGTGTGTTTTTATATTATTATAATCCATTCTCTTGTCCATTTATTCTGTGCACGTTCTACATAGGTGTTATATATTTTTAAAGCATTTAAACAACTCTTCTCAAAAAAAAAAAAAAAAAAAGAAAGAAAGAAAAGAGAACAGGGATTTGGGGGCAGGCCATCCTGATTTCAAATCCTGAATCTGACAGTCATTAGGTTCTGTGCCCTTTGTTTCCTCATTTGTAAAACAGTGTTTGATATAACTATCTAGGATTTTGTCATATGGATTTAATCAGATTACATACAACAAGTACTTTTCACTTAGTGAGTACTCACAATAAAATGAGTATAAGTTAATTCACCACTTAAAAAATTTATTGAATTATATTACTCATACATAAACATACATAAACAATAAGGGTATAGCAATAGCTATGAACTTATAAAACAAACATACAAAACATCATACAGAGCTCTCATACCTCACCCTACCACCAATAGCTTGCATTTTTGTGAAACATTTTTGACTAATGATGAAAGAGCATCCTCAAAGTATTACTACTAACCAAAGTATCTTACATTGGTGTATTTTCCCCCCAACTCACCCTATTATAATAATTATTATTATATCATTTATACATAAACATACATAAACAATATGTGTATAGTAAAAACTTAAAAAGCAAACATGCATAACATCATACAGCGGTCCCATACAACAACCTACCACCAACACCTTGTATTGTTGTCAGATATTTGTTAAAAATTATGAAATACCGTCAAATCTTTCTACTAACTATAGTCCATATCTTACTTTTGGTGTATTTTTCCCTCAAAGCACCCTATTACTATTATTTAAAAAATATTTTTATTACAGAAGTTGTGAATTTACAAAAAACAATCATGCACATGTGCAGAATTCCCATACAACATTTCTCTATCAACATACCACACCAGGGTGGAATATTCGTTAGAGATTATGAGATAATATCATCAGACTATTACCACTAACCATGGTCCATAGCATACATTTGGCACACTTTTTCCAAATTCCCCCATGATCAACACAGTACATCTTTAGCATCGATGCATAAATATTACAATATTGCTTTTAATCACAGTCCATAGGTCACTCCAGTTGTATTTTTCCCATGCTTCTCCACGTTCCCACCACTCTGCAGTAGTGATATACATCTGCTCTAGCTCACAAAGGACACTCTTGCATCTGTACCATCAACCACAATTCTCATCCTCCTCCTTACTGTGTTATTTAGTCCCTAGATTATTCTTTAGCTTTCTTTCAATTGACATTTACATCCCTAGACTACCTTTCCAGCCATTCTCATTTATAAACCAGCTGTTATTCACTATAATATGTTACCATCAACTCTATACATTTCCACACTTTTACCATAAAGTTAATTAAAACTTCTACTTACATTAAGCATCAGTAGTCCATCTCAGTCCTCATCTTATCTCCTTTAAGAATCCACCACCTACCACCAGGTCTTGAGGGTGTTTTCCTACATTTTCTTCGGGACTTTTATGGTTCTTGCTTTTATATTTAGATTTTTGATCCATTTTGAGTTAATTTTTGTATAAGGTATGAGATAGGGTTCTTCTTTCTTTATTTTGACTATGGATGTCCAGTTCTTTCAGCACTTCTCTTGAATGGACAATTCTGCCAGAACTGGGTGGGTTTGACAGGCTTGTCAAAAATCACTTGACCATAGAGGTGAGGGTTTGTTTCGGAACCATCAGTTTGGTTCCATTGGTCCATGTGTCTGTCTTTATGCCAGTACCTTACTTTTTTTTTTTTTTTTTTTTTTACCACCCATGCTAGGTAATATGATTTAAAGTCCAGAAGTGAGACACCTCCAACTTCACTTTTCCTTTTTAAGATATTTCTGGTTATTCAGGACCCCTTACCTTTAAATTTGATAATTGTGTTTTCCATTTATTTAAAAAATGTTGGTGGAGTTTATATCAGGATTGCATTGAATCTGTATATCAATTTGGGTAGTATTAACACCTTAATGATATTTAGTCTTCAATCCATGAGCATGGAATGTTCTTCCAATTATTTAGGTCTGTTTAAATTTCTTTTAACAATGCTTTGTAGCTGTATGGATACCAGTGTTTTACATTGTTGGTTAAGTTTTTTCCTAAATATTTGATTCTCTTAGTTGCTATTGTAAATGGAATTTTTTTCCTGAATTCTTCCTCAGATTGCACATTACTAGTGTCTTTTAAAGTCTATTTCATCTGATATAAGTATAGCGACATTTTTGTTTGTTTGTTTGTTACTGCATGCATGGAGTAGCTTTTTCCAGACTTTCACTTTCAATCTGTTGGTATCCTTAGGTCTAAGGTGACTATCTTGCAGACAGCATAATGTGGCTCATATTTTCTTATTCATTCTTCCAGAATGTGTCTTTGGATTGGGGAGTTTAAACCATTAACATTCAATGTAATGTTATTACTGGAAAGGCAGTTCTTATTTCACCCATTTTGACCTTTGAGTTTATCTGTCATATTTTATTTTTACCACTCTTTTGAAAATTTTTAGTTACTTTTACTGATATAATCTTCATTTCTTGAATCTCTCCCAACCCTGTCTCTCCTGTCTTTTCTTTTCACACTGTAGCACACCGTTTAGTATTTCCTTCAAAGCTGGTCTCTTGGTTACAAACTCTCTCAATTTCTGTTTATTTGTGAATATTCTAAACTCTCCCTCATTTTTGAAACAAAAACTTACCAGATATAAGATTCTTGGCTGGAAGTTTTTCTCTTGCTGTGTCTTAAATATATCATACTACTGTCTTCTTGCCTCCATGGTTTCTGATGAGAAATTGGCCTTTAATATTATTGGGTATCCCCCATATGTTATGCATTGCTTTTCTCTTGCTGCTCTCAGAATTCTATTTGTCTTTGGCATTTGACATTCTAATTAGTGTGTATCTCAGAGTTGGTCTATTCACATTTTTTCAGATGGGAGTACGTTGTGCTTCTTGGACATGGATATCTATGTCCTTCAATAGGGTTGGGAAATTTTCTACCATTATTTCTTTAAATACTCCTTCTGTCCCTTTTCACTTCTCTTCTGCTTCTGGGACATCCTTGACACATTTGTTTGCACATCTCTTGCTGTCATTTAGTTCCCTGAGACCTTGTTCAATTTTTTTCCATTCTCTTCATTATCTGTTCTTTTTTATGTTCACTTTTGGAGACCATTTCTTCAAGCTTACCAATTCTTTCTTCTTCCTCCTCAAATCTGCTGTCATATGATTCCAGTGTATTTTAAATTTCATTTATTGTGCCTTTCATTCTTGTAAGATCTGCTATTTTTTATGTATGCTTTCAACTTCTTTGTGCTCATCCAATGTCTTAATATCCTTATTCTATTTAGCCATCTCATTGAGTTTATTAAGGAGATTTGTTTGAACATCTATGATTAGTTGTCTCAACTCTTTTATGTTATCTGGAGGCTCATCTCATTCCTTTAACTGGCCATATCTTCCTGTTTCTTGGTATGGATTGTAGTTTTTTGTTGGTGTCTTGGCATCTGGCTTGCTAGATATATTTATTCTGGGTGTAGTTTCATTCTTTAGTTTATGGATTTCTTGCCTTTTCTCCCTTGTTGGTTGTGTAGTAGTAGCCAAGGATGTAGTTGGTGCTATAAGCTATGGAGGCTCAAGCTGCCCACATTGCCCCAGGACCAACGAAGCCTCTCTCAACTTTCTCCTTTGCCAAGGGTAGGGAAAGAGCCACAGTCATGTGTATTAATCCAAGTCATGCAGGCATAGAATGTAGTTGCTCAGAGAGGTTGATGAAGCTTCAAGCCCCTATATCCCCTGCCTAGGGTGGGGATGGAGCTGCAGGTGTAGGCAGCAGTCTATGCCATGTGAGTCCAAAATAAGTGCAGTTGCTCTGGCAGACTTCCAACTATTCAGTCTGTGCCAGCTGAATGTATCTGCAGTTACCCAGAAAGGCTGTTGCAGGTCCCACCGGCTTCCTCCCTGCCAGAGGTGGGGCTGAAACCTAGTCTAGGGCTGTAGTCCGATCTAGGTGGAAAGAAGCTGGTCCCTACAGTCACTGAGAATTTCAATCAGCCCGGTTTCTCCTCATACTGGTGCAGAGTCAAAATGGTGGCTACTGGACTCTTTTTGACTTGGACAGGTTCAAACTTTAGCTGTTCTTAGAGTTTTACTTTAGTCAGCTGAATTTACTAATCATTAGGTGATGTTGGTTTTTGGGAAATGGTGTTTCCAACTCCAGCCGCAGAATAGGTCCTGAGGTGGCTTTCTCCACCAGAGTGGGAAGATCACCAGCCTCCACGGCATGGCCTTTATTTTCCAGGAGAGGCTGGCGCAGGCCCCCCCCCCCCAGCTTCCTCACTCTTGGAGGTGGGTCGTGGGCTTGGGTTAGAGCTGCTATACGATCTGCATGGAAAGAAGCCCGTCCCTACCAGCACAGTGATTTACAGTCTGCCGTGCTTCCCCTCTTGCTGGGGGTGGAGTTAAAATTGTGGCTACTGGTCTCTTTCTGACTTGGACAGGTACACACTTTAGCTGTTTTTAGGGTTACACTTTAGCTCACCAAATTTACTAATCAGTAGCTGAGGTTGATGCCCAACAATTTCTTCCTCCCTTGTTTTGGGGGAATGCAGCTTCCAATTTCAGCCACAGAATCGCTCCTGAGGCAGCTTGTGCAGCCAGTGGAGGATGGGCACCCATCCTCTGCAGCATGGAATGCTCTACTTATGGATCTTCTCTGCAGATGGGCAGCCTCCTCCTTCCATTCTTTCAAGGATGTTGCAGGATGCTCTTCTGGTCTTCTGGAGCCCCCAAGTAGGTGGTTTAGATAGCTCTGGGTGATTACTAACAGTCCTACAGCACAAGCTGACTCTAGGAGCTCCTTACTCTGCTGCCATCTTACTTGTTGTCCAAGTTAATGCACTTTTAATGAGCTATTTCATGAGTGTGTGCCTTGAGAAGGAAGAATGTATTCAACAGGTAAGAAAATAAAAGTAGTCTTGACATCTGAAGAAGCCTAGGTTCTAACCCAGTAGAGGCAACATAAAAAATTCAATACATACTTCTTGAATTCTATGTTTGCTTGATTATTGCCAATTTGCCAAGCATTAGCCAATCATAAAGCACAAATGGGGTCCTGGTTACAAAATTGAATAGTATAAGAAGTCCTGGCTGAAAAATTCAATTTGATTCATAGACCAACATTGATCTACCAATGTGATTAACGGATTAATATTGATCTTTCAGTAAGCTAAACTTCCATGGACTCATTTGGATCAATCCCTTCACTCCTATGAAAATTTACCATTTGTGCTTTTTTTGAATGTTCACATTATGTATAACTTTTACTTCTGAGATGATTATTCTGAGTAATGATGGGTAAACATGACATTCATCCAACAAACATTTATCAAGCACTGGTTTTGGGCTGAATCAAAGTTCAGGTTTGGTTTGGAGACATGAACTATTGTTAATGCATATCTAAAGAAAGATTATATTCAATAAATCTTCTAGTCCAATTACGTAGACTTTTTTGCAGTCTTCCATTTGAATAAAACTTACAAAGTTGATATATGCTTAGACCTTCACATATATTTTTAAAAGTCACACAATACCTCTTTGGGAAGGTAGCCCAAATATTATCATCCCATTTCACAAAGAATTTAACTGACATGCGAATATACATGACCTTAAAACATAATGAAGCTGGGACTGGAACCAAAGTCTCCTTATTTTAAATTCAAAATCAGCTCAGTTAATATTTATTCATAAAAACAAAGATAGTAAAAAATACAAGATGAAAAGTTAAGAAAATTAAATTAAGGCTTTATTTATTTTTCCTTTCATTATTTAAGTTTATTTTTAAATGAAACAAAGCATAGTGTTAATACATATTGCAAATTGGAATAGCCCCTTTGCCCTTAATGTGTGTAATTATATTTTTTAAAAATTTTGTCTTGTTTGGGGTAGACAGTACAGGCATAATAAACTAAACTTAATCTGTTTTGTTTTTAACATTATGATTTATATAAGGGTTTTAGAATTATTGGGATATAAAATAATGTATGATTCCCTCCATACACACACACACACACGCACACACACACAATTACCTCCAAAGGATCAGGTAGCTTTTGTTAATCCAGATACACAGGAATGAAGAGATCCCATCAGCAGCTCATATTTACAATTTCTTCACTTTAATGGTTTATACTATATTATTCCAAAGGCTTATGATACAGTCCTTAGGCTCTGGAGTGAGACTGCTGGGGTTAAATCCATAGCTCTGTCTCTTACTAGCTGTGGGATGGTGGGCAATTAACCTACCATCTCATAGCATCCGTTGCTATATCTACACACTAGGACTTATAATAATGCTTACTTCATAGATTTATTGTGAATATTAACTGAGATAATGGGTGCAAAGTGTTGGGTCAGATATCACTCATATCAAGCCTTTTGAGTGAGTTTAAGAGCAAGTCCTTGATGAGCTGAGTCAGACCCAATATTTTTTTTTCTTTAAACTTTATGTACTTAGACTTGCAAAGAGTTCCAAAAAAAGTACAGAAAGTTAAGCCCTTCATTCAGCTTCCTCTAATGTTGACAACTTGCATAACCATAGTACAATTATAAGCACTAAGAAGTTAACAGACTATTATTAATTAGACTATAGTCTTTATTTGACTTTTACCAGTTTTCCCATTGTGGTGGTATGTTCCTCAGAAAATCATGTTCTTAAAGCTATTCCATTCTTATGAGTATAAACTTCATTAAGTAGGTTTTCATGAGGTTCCTTCAGTTAAGGCAAGGTCCAAGGTAGGTCTTAATCCTCTTACTGAAGTCCTTTATAAATGGGATGAATACAGAGAGAGAAGGCCACAAAAACAAGAAGCTGAAAACACGGAAACCCAAAAGAGATGGGAGAGATCAGCAGATGCCGCCATGTACCTTGCCATGTGACAGAGGAGTTCAGGATCATCAACAGCTGGTCTTCAGGAAGCAAAGCATTGCCTTGATTATACCTTGATTTGACATTTCCACAGCCTCAGAACTGTAAGTTTGTAAGCTAATAAATTCCCATTGTCAAAGCAAATGCACTTCATGGCATCTGCTTGGAGAAGCCTAAGAAACGAAAATATCCATTGAGGTTGTCTTTCTGTTGTAAGGTCAAATCCAGGATCCCATATTGTATTTTATTGTTATATCTTTCTAGTCTCCTTAAAATTGTGACAATTTATCAGTCTTTGCTTGTTTTTTATGACCTTGACAACACTGAGTCATTCATTTTTTGGAATGCCCCTCAATTAGGGGTTGTTATTATTAGACTGAGGTTATGCATTATTGGAAAGAATATCACAACTGTGATGTGCCCATCTGAGTGCATCCTAGGAGTGGGTGCACTATGCTGATGTGCCTTATTACTGCTGATGTTAACCTTGTCCACTTAGCTAAGGTGGGATGTGCCAGGTGTCTCCACTATAGAGTTCCTGTTTTACTCTTTATAATTAATAAATATTTGGGGAGTGGTACTTTGAGAGAGCAAATCTCCTATTTCTCCTTATACTTTCATCCACTTAATTTTAGCATCCATCAATGCATCCTGACTGCAGCAATTACTGTAGTGTTCTAATGCTGATTCTCTATGTTCCTCATTCCAGATATATTTATTCATTGTTACTCTGCCATAAAGATGAGCTGTCCCTTATTTATTTATTTATTTCAACGGTATGTATTTATGGATATTTACTTTAGTCCTTTGGTTATAATATAATACTACCTTTTTTTCCCTGAAATCATTCCATGTTTGGCCATTGAGAACTCTTTCATATTGAAAACAATGAAACCCAAAAAAGAAGGAAGAGACCAGCAGATGCTGCCATGTGCCTTGCCATGTGACAGAGGAGTTCGGGATTACTGACTTCTGAACTTTTTTTTAAAACTTTTTATTTTGAAATATTTTCAGTTACAAAAATATTACAAAACCCATACAGAGAACTACAACATACCTGTCTCCCTCCCCCAAATACCCAGATATACCAATTCTAATGTTTTGTCACATTTGCTGTATCATTCTATCTATCTATCTATCTATCTATCTATCTATCTATCTATCTATCTATCTATCATCTATCTATCATCTATCTATCCATTTTCTAAACACTTGAGTGTAGATTGTATGCGTTTTTCTCTTTGAACACTTATACTGCCATATACCTTTCCTAAAAACAAGGATATTCATTTAAATAACCACTTTAAGTGCAGTTATCAAGTTCATGAAATCAAATGTTGATATAAAGATTTCAGTCTATATTTCAATTTTTTTCATATGTCCCAATAAAGTCCCTTTGAACTTTTTGTCTTCCCTTGCTATATCCCATCCAAGATCATGTATTGCATTTTATTGCATTATCTCTTTGGTTGCCTTGTTTTAAATCAATTGTGGAAACTTATATACAACATAAACTTTCCCATCTCAACCACTCCAAAGCATACCATTCAATGGGATGAATCACATTCACAGTATTGCAGTACCCTCATCACCTTCGACTTTTAAATCTTTCCCAATAGTTGTGGCACTTATTGTGATTTTATTTGCATTTTTCTAATGAATAATGATTTGGGGGATCTTTTCATATGCTTAGCTGCCATCCATATATAGCCAATCCTCATTATTTATGAATTATATATTTGCAGCACTTTCATGGTCATTCACAGTCACATGTAGACATGCTCAGAATAGAGAAAATGTCCGAGCTAAAGTTGAAAAAGGGATCCCTGCTTTCTTGTTTCAGCTCTCATACTGTAAACAGTATTTAAATGTTGCTTCTAAAATATTCTAAAGTCAATGATACTGTTTCTAGATGGGGTTACATGGGAGCAGTCCCTAATAGGCTGGTGAAACAAAGAACTCCCTTGGGAATTATTGCATGCAAATTCTAGGGAGAAGCAAAAGATATAAGGTATCTTTAAACAGAAACACACTTAAAACAAGAGTACGTATTGATTGGTTGACAAAACGTTGCGACCAAAGGATCCTGGGAAAGTTCTCTTAGGGGCACTGGTTCAATATTCGCTAATTCAGTGTTTACTTTACAGTGAATTTAGTAAGCAAAACTACTAAGAATAACGAGAATCCCCTCTATTTCTTTCATGAAGTGTCTGATCGTATCTCCTGTCCATTGTTTCAATATTAAAGTATTTAATATTGAGATAATTGTATATGCATATGCATTTGTTTGAAATAATGCTGGAGGAACCCATATGCTTTTATCCAGTTTCCTTCAATGGTAACATCTTGCAAAAGCAAAGTACAGTATAACACCAGGATATTGATGTTGACATATTCAAGATACAGTAGATTTCCATCACCATAAGAATCCCTCATGGTGTCTTTTTAGCCATACCCACTTCCTTCCCACTATTATGTAAAGCCTCTCTTTGCCTTTGGTGATTTCTTCGTTTAGAGTCTACTTTATCTGATAATATAGCTACTCCAGCTTTCTTATTTTCTTTTTAGACTATTGTAAAGGTACATGAATTCATTTTAAAATGTCATTCACAACCTCCACCACCACCTCTGCCCCTACTTCACACCCCACCCATCTCCTCCATCATCATAGAATTATTTAGCCTAATTGCATCTTGGAGTTATGCCATTGAATATTTTATTTATTAAAATAAATGGAATTAAACATCACTGTAAGAATATGATTGAGAATAGCATCCTTTTTATAGAGACTTTCAGGAGAAATTTCTTTCTGCTTTTCTATCAGTGAAAGCTGTTCAATGGCAAAGCAATTGATTTGATTTACCTTAGGTTAGAAATATTATAAAAGGTGTAATTAATTCAATTTCACTTTCTAGATTTTAGAAAGGTTATAGCCTATTTCTGTACCCATTTGAAAGAGCAAAGGTTTTTTTTTTTTTAATTCTCACTCCTAGTTCCATTCACTTCTGTTCAGCCATTCAGCCTCTCTTGCCCCTACCCCCCTTTTTAAAGTTGGATTAAAAAATTAATTACAGAAGTTACAGGTTTACAGAAAAATCATGTAAAAATGCAGTTTCCATATACTCCTATTATTAACACTTTCCATTAGTGTTGTACCTTTTGGCTTTCTTTTGATTAATAATGTTTCTATGACATATCTTTCTCCATCCTTTTACTTTCAAGCAGCCTCTACCATTATATTTGAAGTGGGTTTCTTATAGACAGCATAAACTTGCATCATAACTTTTTAAATTCACCCTGCCAACTCCGCCTTTTAACTGGTGTATTTAGGTCACTTGAATTTAAAATTATTGTTATGCTTGCGTTTATTATGTTTTCTGTTTTATTTTTGTTGTCTGATTGTTTACCCTGGTTTTTTGATTCCTTGTTTCCTTTTTCCTGCTTTCCTATGGGTTATATAATCAATTTTAAATTCCACTTCAATATGTCTACAGTGTTTTGAGTGCATCTCTTTTTATAACTTCTCTTAGTGGTTCATGTATGTTTTAGTAGTTCATATAAGTTTATAAACAACATTTATCGTAGTCTACTGGTGTCAAAGTTTTTCCAGTTTGAATAAAGTGTAGAAATCTCACTCCATTTAGGTCCTTTTATACTCCCCATTTAAAATATAATTGTCTTAAATATTTCTTCCACATATATTTAAAACTACAACAGTGTTAACAATTTAGAAAACTTAAGAGGAGAAGGAAAATGTACTGTTTTTACCCTAAATTTTACTATTTCTATCGTTCTTTCCTTTCTGATCTTGCAAATTTCCATCTTTTGTCATTTTCTTTCTGTTTTAGAGAATTTCCTTTAGTCATTCTTTTAGAACAGTTCTGCTGGCAACAAATTATCTTAGTTTTCCTTCATAGTAGAATCTCTGTTTCCCTGTAACTCCTAAAAGATACTTTCATTGATATAGAAGTCCGGGTTGACAGTTATTTTCTCTGCACTTAAAAAATGTGCCATTTCCTTCTGGCCTCCATGGCTTCTGATAAGAAATCAGCTGGAACCTTGACCTGTGTTTTTCTATCTTTAAATGGTCATTACTCTCCCACTGCTTTCAAGATTTTTACTTAGTCTTTTGCTTTCAGGCGTTTGACTATGATTTGTCTTGGTGTGGATTTAGGCAGATATGACCTGTCTGGGGAACACTCAGCTTCTTGATTCAATAAGCTTCATTCTTTTGGCAAATTTGGGGAGTTTTCAAACACTATTTTTATTTATTTATTTATTTATTTATTTATTTATTTATTTATTTATTATTTTTAATATATTTTAAAAGATGCTTATATTACACAAATGCCACACAAAAACTACAGGGATCTCCATGTTTCCCACCTCCCACACCTCCCATAACATCCCACATAAACATCCTTCAACAGTGTGGCATATCACCTGCAATGGATAGACACATCCTGGGGCTTTGGTGGCAAACACTATTTTTTAACACTTTTTAAAAACTGTACTATCTAAGATTCTGATGACATGGATGTTAGATTTTTTGTTATAAACCACAGATCCCTGAGGCTCACCTCATTTTTTTTTCACTCTACTTTCTCTCTGTTATTTAGACTGTGTAACTTCTGCTCTCCAGTTCCCTTAAACCTTTAGCATTATTTTTCCTTATTTTTATTTTTATTTTTTTTAAAGATTTATTTATTCATTTACTTTTATCCATTTTTACCCGCCCCCCCCCGCTTGCATTTTTGCTGTTTTGTGTCCATTCGCTGGGCAATTCTCTGTATCTGTTTCCTGCCCTCTCTTCTCATCCTTCTCCTCCTGTCTTCACCGTGATTCGATCCTCAGAACCTCCGATGAGGGAGAGAGGCATCCTACCACCTGCGCCACCTTAGTTCCTGGTTTTTCAGCACGTCTCATCTTGGCTTTCCCCTGTGTCACTCTCCTGTTATGACATCATCTTGCTGTGTGGCTTCGTGGGAACTGATGGCTCACCTGCTCATGAGGCCTGGTGGCTCATCCGCTTGCAGGGCCTGATGGCATACCCATGCATGGGGCCTGATGGCCCACATGCCTTCTATATTTTTCTTTTTTAAATTTTTACTGAGACATCCCAGGGATCGAACCCAGGTCCCTCCATATGGGAGATGGATGTCTAACCATTTGAGTCACATCCTCCCCTCTGCCTTATCTCTTAAGGTTGACCAAAGATACCTAAAATTACAGTCATTTCGCATACAGGATGGTCATATAATAAATCAGGCTTGGTTTATCACCAGCATTCTAAAAACCAGACCTAGGGAAAAAAACTAGGTCTGGGGACACATTCAGGGCTTCTAATATAGCGAATGTTTATCCTACCCATTATCACAAAATCAGGACAGAGAGAATATTTTCATTATTATTATTCCTTTTTATCTCTTTATCTCTTCTTAAATCCACTTTTTATATTTATTTGGTCACTATCTATTTATTTTTGTTAGTGTTGAATTGTATATCTCTTCCATCCATTTACTTTATCCTTTCTGTCTATTTCTAATTAAATTTATTACATGTAAATAACATAGAATTGGATCTTGCTATTTTAGCCAACATGCCATTATCTAAGGTATAACTCATATTTTTACACCATTGAAATTTAATATAATTACTGACATATTTGAATTACTATCTACCATCTTGCTAGCTTTTAAAAAAATTTCTATTTGACCGTTTGTACTTCTGTCTCTTTGTCTCTCTTTTTCTCTTTCCCTCCCACTCTCTGACTTCTCTTGGATTATTTGAGCACTTTTTATGATTAAATTTTTTTTTTTGTCAGTAAAAAGAATTATTGAGAATGGGGAAAAGAGCAGAGCTTGCTGAGAAATGGGAGAGAAGGATGGAAATACGCACCAAGATTTGATGTGGGCTCCTCTAGGCAGAAAGAGCAAGATTTATCTTGTGTGGTCAACTTTTAAGCTATTAATTATTCCTCCCCTTGCTAATATTCAGGGGATTGGCCCCAGCTGTTTGCTATTCTGATTGATTACCCCACCTGTCAGTTCCCAGGGTGTCCAATGATGAGGCCCTTTCAGGCTATCTGGGGCTTTTCCTTGACCTTGAATGAGATCCTGTTGCAAATAGGGTTCTCATGGGGTCCTTCCAGCAGCCTCCTTGGTAGCAGTCTTTCTCTCAGGGGGTTTCCAGGTGGGGTTCCAGGGCCACATGTTTCATGGCCATGTTTTTCTGCCAGGTCTTAGACTCTTCTTCCCTTTTCCTAAACTAGCTTGCCTTAACTACCCCCTCAGAGGGTTTACACCCTTATTCTTAAGGGGGCACTAAAGGACAATGGTAATTTTTCTGTAACTACTTCTTGCTGGTAAAGGGCAGTAGGCTCCACCTGACAAGGTGTAAAACCCTCTTGCTACTCTACTGCAGTTGGGGGAAGATGAGTCTGGCACTGTGGATGGAGCTGGATGAAATCTTTACATCTTTAAGATGAAGAAAGTTCTAAGTTCATGTCTAATGAAATTAAGGTAAAGAAGGAAATGTAGATCTGTCCTCTTTTAAATGAATAAAGTAAATTTCATTGTTTCTAATTGTAATTTAATAAGCTTATTTAAAGGTAAAGTAACCAGTCTTTGTAGTTATGGTTAATTATAAGGAGTTTGTAAAAGCATCTTCTAAAATGAAGCATTTAAATAGCTAATTTCAAGAAGCCATTATTAATTAGAAACCTAAATTGATATTAATAACAAAAAGTAGCTTCATAACAGGGAAACTTGTAAGAGGCCACCTCAATCTGCACATTAAAGTGGTGGTAGTAATGATAATCTTGATTCCATTGAGAATCAGATTTTCATGAAATAATGGAAAAGTTTTTCCTGTACTGCTAAAGTAAAATACCTGTTAATTAACATAATCATGGCAAAGGTGTAAAAGTAAAAAGCAAAGTACTGAAATAATTAAGTTCATTTGATATGTTACAAAGTGTTTAGAAAGTGTATAAAGATTAAAAGATATAGACTTCAGTATTGTCAAACTCTCTTGTGTATTCAAGCCAGGCCCAAATACCCTGCATGATGTCTCCCCATTTGAGTTATTGTCTAGGTTGGTCACTGATCCCTAAAATAATAAAAGTATCTACTATATCTCTGGTTATGCTCCTGAAGTGGATGGAGAGTACGTTGCAGTTTCAGACTCTTGCAGCAGTCGGTGATGGCTCAGTATGGCCATATGTACGATGGACATTGCCTCTGGACTGGCTCTGTTTTGTAGTGCCAAAGGGCGCTATGCACCAGGTTAGTCAAATACTGGAGCCTTACCTTCTTAGTCTCTCTCTAGGATCAACACTGCTGCAGCATGCTGGCTGTGTGAAGGACATACCAAGTAGAGCAACAATTACCAGAGTACTGTGAGTAGAACTTAAACAAACACAATTGGCATTATGGCCTGCTCTCATAGAGAGAGAATGTGAATGGTATTGCAAACCTGGAGCTTAGATCTATTAACTGCAGTTCAAAGAGAAACTTGTGCATTAACTAGTATTAAGTTCTGTACCTGTATGCCTGATGATTATGATGGTATCTTTTCTATTCTAGATCATATGCAGAGAGATATTGAAAATGTTAAAAGTCCTGGTAAATTTAATTCATTTTTCTAAGTAGTTAAGAAACATGCTTATAAGATAAAGGAATGGCTCTCTTAAGCACTGTCTTTATTTGCTTGCCATAATGCTTGTCTTTTTATTGCCTATACTATCTTTGTGAGTTTATGTTTAGGGTGGTGCCTCTTTTCAAACCTCTCCTAGCTGTCCTAACCACTGCTGTGGGAACTGGGATTGGCAGTTTATACCCAAACACAGCAGGTCCACCACAATCTCTCTTAGAGTTAACCAACAGCATAAAAGAACTCAAGGAAGAATGCTATTTCCCATCAATTATGGGAGAATGCAGCCTATGAAGGCACCTGGACTTTCTCACAATATCCTGTTAGTGGGACCATGTATCTTCAAAATTCTAATAAAATTTTTTATTACATTTTATCTTTTGTTTTGACTTACTACTTGTACTTTTTGTTTACATTTTCAGTGGTTTTATGTAGCATTTATAATATCAATTTTTAATCAGTCAGAACCAACCTTCAAATAATATTATACTTTTTAAGGTGTTGTGTAAAAAATTTACAGTGGTATATTTTCTCATCCTTTGTGCTATTGTTATCATGAATCTCACTCTTTTGTATGCTATAAATGTACAATACACTGATACTATTTTTTAAGACAGTAAGTTACTTTTTAGAAAAATTAAAAATAAGAAAAATATAATTATATTTACTTTCATTTATTCCATTTCCAGATATCTTCAGTTTTTGCATAGATTAATTTTCTGTCTCATATCATATTCTGTCTGAAGAGTTTCTTTAACATTTCTTGTGTAGTAGGTCCACTGGCAATTAATTCCCTCAGTTTTTGTTTGAGAAAAATCTTAATTTATTTTTCATTTTTGAAAGATATTTTCACTGGCTATTTAATTCTGGGTTAACAGGTTTTTTTTCTTTCCTTATAACACTTTAAGGATGTCACTCTATTGTGTTCTGACTTGCATGTTTTCTGATTACAGATCTGTTATAATCCATATTTTTTCTTTTTTTATAGCATGGCTTCTCTGGCTACTATCAAGACAATGATTTTCTCTTTATCTTTCATTTTTTGGCAGTTGCATATGTATGCGTATGTGTGTGTGTGTGTATGTGTGATATTTATCCTGCTTGGCTTTCTCTGTGTTTCATGTCCTTGATTTCTAGTTTAGTATTTTTTATACATTTTTAAGCAATACTCAGATATTTGTTCATATATTTTTTCTCCTCCATTCTTTTTCTCTTCTATTCCTGGCATTTCAACTGACCAATGTTAGACTATTTAGTTCCATAGATCTTGAATTCGCTATTCTTACTATTTTCATTAGTTTTGTCCTTTTTATTTCAATTTAAGTAATTTCTAAGAACCTGAGTTAATGTTCACTGATTCTTTCCTCAATTATAGTGAGTGTTCTGATGAATTAATTTAAGGTATTCTTTATCTCTACTACAGTGTTTTTTCATCATGCCATGAAATTGTTTTCTTCTTTTGTTGTTCTTTTCCCTAACTACTTAAAAATGTAAAACATGCAGTAATCTGGATTTGGTCTGTGGCTATAAATGGCTGGCCCCTGTATAAAGCCTTTAACATATTAATCATCATAGTTTTAAATTCCCTGTCAGATAAGTTTCATATCTCAATCTGGTTCATATCAGAGTTTGTTGTTTTTTTCTTTCTTGTTTTTGGTACATCTCATTTTTTTTTTTTTTACATGCCAGAAATCTTATATAAGATAATAAAGACTGAGAGAGTTTTAGGGTCTGAAAATAGGCTTACTTTTATTTCTGTTAGACCATTAGTGTGGGACTTGAAGGAATCTAGTTAGGAGTTGAGTTAGCTTTGTGGTAGGCTGTTGCTACGTTTGCCCCCAGCCCACCACCTGCTTCAAGTTTCTCTAATGATAACTTGTGTTTATGGTGGAAGCTGGTTTGCCAGAGAGTTTTCCTCAATGTTGGCACCACTGTCAGCTTTAGGTCTTTTCTTTGCTCTGTTCCTCAGAGAACATCTCTTTCTAAGTTCTTTACCCTTTCCTCATGCTGTACCAACTGTATTTTCTGTTCCCTGTTCTCAATAACTAGGTGTTGGAGGGCAACGATGAGGGGGTGTTTTCTTTTCCTCTGAAAAAGCAGTAGTCATAGAAAGGCACAGAGTCCTTGGTTTGGGAGTGTGGCTTGCTCAATGTTCCTGGCCATTTACCAACTGTGTTGTGAGAAAATTCTTGACCCTCTCCCAGGAATGTGCTCTCATCAGTACCCTATGGACAGAAGTTTTTTTGCCCTTTCTCTCATATATTAAGTTTTTTGTTTGATAAGCAAGACAGGGAAGAAAGATTCAGATGGAGCTTTATGTATGTCCTTCAGTTTTTGCTGGTCCTCTGCCCCGAGTCTGCACCACAAGGGACAATTTCTTTACTTATTTTTTTTTTTAATTATGAGGCAATTTCTTAAGACTCATTCCAATTTTTTCTATAAGAACCTGGTGATATTCATGAAGAAAAACTTGCAAGGGGATTCTGACCCCCCAATTGCCATGACCCACAAAGGCTTCCCCCATTTTTGCCATTGTGCTCTTGATCTTTAACAATTCATCAATAACTCTGTACATTTCCACACCTTTACAGTAAAGCTAATTAAAACTTCTACATATCAGTAGTCCATCTCAGTGCCCCTCTTATCTCCTTTAAGTATCTACAATCTGCCACCAGGTCTTAAAGATATTTTCCTACATTTCCTTCTAGAAGCTTTATGATTCTTCTTTTTATATTTAGGTTTTTGATTCATTTTTTAGTCAATTTTTGTATAGGATGTGAGATAGGGGTCCTCTATCCTTCTTTTGCAATGGATATCCAAATTTCTCAGCACCATTTGTGGAATGGACAGTTCTGCCCAAGCTGGGTTGGTTTGACAGGCTTGTCAAAAATCACTGGACCATAAATGTGAGGATCTGTTTTTTAATCATCAATTTGGTTCCATTGTTCTATGTGTCTGTCTTTATGCCAGTACCATGCTGCTTTCACCACTGTAGCTAGGTAATATGACTTAAAGTCTGGAAATGAGGGTCTTCCAACTTTGATTTTCCTTTTTAAGATGTTTATGGCTATTCAGGACCCCTTACCCTTCCAAATAAATTTGATAATTATGTTTTCCATTTATTTAAACAATGCTGGTGGAATTTTTGTCAGGATTGCATTGAATCTGTATATCAATTTGAGTAGAATTGAAATTTTAATGATATTTAGTCTTTCAACCCATGAGCATGGAATGTTCTTCCAATTATTTAGGTCTTTTTTTTTTTTAATTTCTTTTAACAATGAGTTGTAGTTTTCTGAATACGAGTGCTTTACAGCATTTTCTAAGTTTATTCCTGAATATTTGATTTTTAACTGTCATATTTTATTTTCACCATTCTTTTGATACTTTTAGATAATTTTATTGATATAAACTTCATTTCTAGACTCTCTTCCAGGCCTCTTCTGTCTTTTCTTTACAGGCTGTAGCACACCTTTTAGTATTTTCTGCAAAGCAGGTCTCTTGGTTACAAACTCTCTCAGTTTCTGTTTATCTGTGAATATTCTAAACTCGCCCTTATTTTTGAAAGACAATCTTGCTGGATAAAGGATTCCTGGCTGGAAGTTTTTCTCTTGCAGTACCTTATATCATACCACTGTCTTCTTGCCTCCATGGTTTTTGATGAGAGATTGGCACTTAATCTTATTGGGTATCCCTTATATATTATGCTTTGCTTTTCTCTTACTCCTCTCAAAATTCTCTCTTTGTCTTTGGCATTTGACATTCTGATTAGTATGTGTGTCAGAATTGGTCTTTTCAGATTTTTTTCAGATGGGAGTGTGTCGTGACTCTTGGACATGGATATCCATATCCTTCAATAGGGTTGGGAAATTTTCTACCATTATTTCTTCACATATTACTTCTGCCCCTTTACTCTTCTCTTCTTCTTCTGGGACATCCACGACACGTATGTTTACATGTCTCTTGCTGTCCTTTAGTCATGCCTGACTCTGCCAAGACATTTCTTTTAACGGAGAGAGCTGGGAGACTTAGTGAGAAAGGTTACTTTAAGCATTTATTTAATCATGCTTTATGAATAGTATTCTTTAGAATGTTACAGAATCTTCGTACTGAAATGGTGAGAGTATAAGGCTAACATTCACATTATTAAAAGCTAGAAGGTGGGGAGCAGATGTGGCTCAAGCAGCTGAGTGCCTGCTTCCCACATGGCAGGCCCTCGGTACTGTTCCTGGTGCCTCCAAAGGACAAAACAAACAAACAAACAACAAGCAAACAAATAAAACCAACTCGGGGGAGCCTATGTGGTTCAGTGGTTGAGTGCCGGCTTTCCAAATATGAGTCTGGAGTTCAAGCCCTGGCCCCAGCACCTGAAAAGCAACAAACAAACAAACAAACAAATAAACAGACAAACAAGAAGCTAGAGGGCTTCAGCAGCTGTTCACTCCTTTGGCTCAGAATCCAACTTAGGTATACATAACAAGAAGACAGGCTCATGCCAGAGAGGAGAATCCTACTGTAAGGACCAAGCAGAGTGTGTAGCACATGCTGAGTATTTGCGGAATGTTAGAGAGAAATTGTCTTTGCTCACTATGTGTCTATATCCTCTATTAGATGCTAAATTTCTTGACAAAAGGACTCTGTCTCAATTATCTTTGCCTACAAAATGCCAAGCACAAAGCTTTGTACATAGGCAAAATTTGATAAACATTGGTTAACTGCATAAACAAACCAATAATGAATGTCATGCACAGTTATGTTTGACTCCCTGACTCAACAAAACTTTCAAGAAGGCAGATACCTGCCCTATTATTCTTCACTCTACTTCATATCTAATATATCTGGCAAACTGTAGATGTCCAATAAATATTGATTGTTGGAAATAGTCTCTGTTGATAAATTTCCTCCACTTACACACCTTGCAAAAGGCCAAAAATGGCAACTCCAGTGTTTGAGCATGGATGGTATTCTACATACATTATCAACTGAAAAATACAACTTTCAGTTGGGTTTGTTTGCTATTGGAGGGGCTCTATTCCTGGAACACTATGTTGTTTCGGCAGACAGACTTACTTGCTACGAAACAGATGTGTTTAAGGGCCTCAGGATAGCTCATCCACAAGGGAAGTCTATTTAGGTCAGAATTCCCAGGGTGAAGTAATTTACAAGTTTCATGTAGACAGCTATACATTCTCATTAAATATAATTTTGGCAGTATTCAGTTCCACTTCACTGAGCTTCTTCAACAATACAATTTGAAAAGCTCATAAGAACAATTGACACCCAACTCATTGTCTATAGATATTAGAAAAGTTGAAGATCTTAGCACTTATTTTATATGAGTTTATAACCTAGTAGAAAGAACAAGGAATATACCCTTGAAATTATATTATAGGCAAAGTCCCACAGAGCATAAATAAACAAATTCTAAATGTATCTAAAATGCCCAAGTGTCTTAAATTCTGAGAGGAGGAGAGAAAACTGGTGCAAATTTTTGGCAGAATAAAACACTACTACTAACAAATACGTGTGTACAGAATGAATGAAATCATTCCTAAGACTGGTGGAATTTTAGGCAACTTTTTCCATTTATTATTTGTTTAATAAAATAGGTAATAGATATTTTGTTATTAAGGGGATATAGTGTAAAAGATAAATGTCGGAAGGAAAGATGTCTCATCTTAAAAATCTGGGGCAGATAAAATGCAACTTTCTCTTCTCAAGCAATTATTCTGTGGCAGGTGCTCTCAGGTTCTTTGCAATTTTTCCCCATTTATTTCTCACACTAGCCACATAAATTGTAGCACTTATCATCCCCATTTTAAAGACAAAGAAACCAAAGTGTGGGATATTAAGCAAGCAGGCAAGTAAGAGAGCCAGAATTTACACCAAGAAATCTGAATCTAGCCACAAGAGGAGAGGTTTGCACTAGCCCTCACTCCACGCAGAAGGTGGGGAAAAACAGGAAGCAGAAATCTGTAGCTGACCATCTCATGGTAACTGACACCCAGAGTACAGGAGTGTATTAGTCAGCCAAAGGGGTGCTAATGTGAAATACCAAAAATGGGTTGGTCTTTATAAAGGGTATTTATTTGGGGTAGAAGTCCACAGTTACCAGGCCATAAAGCGTTACATTTCTTCTCACCAAAGTCCATTGCCACGTGTTAGAGCAAGACAGCTGCTGACGTTTGCCAGGGTTCAGGCTTCTTGGGTTCCTCTCTTCCCGGGGCTGCGTTTCTCTCCGGGCTTAGCTCCTCTGGGTCCTCCACAAGGTCAGCTGTAGACTATCAGGCGAACGGTCACTTCTCTTGGGATCTTCTCTCAAACATCAAAACTCCAACATCAAAACTGCTTCTCAAAGACTGCTGCAACTCTGTTCTTTATGATGCGTTTTATGTTTTCTTCCCCCACCCACCAAGGGGTGGGGCTCAACACCCTACTGATGTGGCCCAGTCAATGCCCTAATCATAACTTAATCATGCCCAGATTAACAGATCCGTTTACAAGCATGATCCAATTATATTTTTGGAATTCATAATTACATCAAATTGCCCAATGGCTACAAGGAGGGAGGTGAGGGAACATAGAACTTATTACAGCTCATGAAAAGTGGAAGACAAACGCACCTCAAAATAACATTTTTTTTTCCCTGAGAAAAGCCCAAACTCATAGCAATTCAGAGGTAGGAGGTAGAATTCCCCTAAGATCCTCTAGCCCAATAAGTGTAAAACTTCAGGCTTTGAGCAAGGAAGGTATTACCCAAGGCCTCACTACTTTGAGGTGACAGAAAATTCTAGATCTTAGCTAAATCTTTGTTCAACTCTTTAACTCCTTGGACTCAGGTATGTTGTGTGGACTAGGAACTGTCAGATTACTGAAGACCCATAATGACAAGAAACCTTTAAACTTAGAGATAAGGCTGTTAGTCTCAAGGAGCGGGACCTGCCGACCCGCGGCTACTTTGGGGCAGGTTCTGGGCGAGGCCCTGCACGTGGCCACAAGCGCCATTCCGGAGACGACCTTGGGTGCCAGGAGGGTCCCCAAACATCTGCGCAGGCCCAACTGCCCTAGTTCCTAGCTTAGGTAGAGAGCTACAAGCCATTAAAGCTAGAATGATCTGCATTTCCCCAGCTTCCCAAGGATGTTTTACGCTATAGTGTAAAGGGCCGCTTTGTCTGGTGTGAGTTGTAGCAGCTGAGTGGGACTGTAGGGACAGTGTAGAATTATTTATTGTGTTACAGTCTCCACTGTGGGCTGGGTCTTCTGGTGGGCACCTTAGGTGGATCTGTTTAATCTTCACACACAGTGTGATTAAATTCATCTCCATTTTACAGATGAATAAAGGCAAAAGTTCTGTAACTTGCTAAAGATTATACCACTGCTGAAAAAGAATAAGATTTAGAACAAGACATCTAGTATGCTGCCTTTCATGTCGGAAATGCAGGAGAAATAAGAAAAAAAAAAGTACCCATATTTGCTTCTTTTTGCAAATAAAAGCTCAAGAAAGTGAAATAAGAAACTAATGAAAGTAGTTACATATAGGGAGGTTGGCAATGAGACACCTCCTTTTTGATATCTTTGAATTTTGATCCACATAAATGCTTTATATATATATATATATATATAAAGTTTAATTGAAAAGGGAATAATCAAACTCTGAAGTTGAAAATAAACCAGTGAACATTATGGCAAGTTGATAACTCATTCACACAGAGAAAAATAATTATTTCAAGTAACTTTAAAAAAGTTACTCTGAGTACATCTTTAGGAAGTAGATTTATTAGTAATAACATTGATGTTGTCAAAAGAAGGTATGGAAAAAAAAGAAAGCTTCCAGTGGTACATGGACTACTGGAAAGTTCTTGAACAGAAATCTAATAGATGTTCCTTCCTAGCTATGTGTGTTAGGAAAAGCACGGTTAAACTTACTGAAACTAGAAACGTTTGAGAGAAGCCATTAAAAGGTGAACAACCAACTTTCAATATTGGGTGTTTGTTTGTAGTATGTGGGTCATAATTAGGTATAAAGAGATGGATGAGGGATGTACAATGCTATATTATTTGAATGGTGGAATGTCTTGAGCAATTGGAGAGAAATCTTTATTTGGAAAAGAAATCTTTATATATTAGATTCATTACACAATCTCAACTTTTCTTCTGTAAAATGGGGAGAAGCAATAAGGAGTGGGTAGGCCCAATACTGCCCCCTCCAGGGCCTACCACAGTGATTAAGAGCTTATCATTATGAATTTCATTTCAGGAAAAGGTTGATCAACACGGGATCTTGGATTCAGTGTTCAAAGGTCACTCTGTCAAACAGGTCTTCTGAGCACCCTGTTTAAAATGGTAAATTCCTCCTCCATTCCCTTTACCTTTCCCCCCTTTCCTTCCTGGAACATGCCAAATTGAGACAGATTATTTATTTGTATGGCTCTTAACATTTCCTTACCAGAATGTAAGCATCCCAAGGGGAGGCATATTGAATGACAATGAAGAGGATTGCTGTGAGGATTAAATAATGCATGTAAAAGCCTCACAATTGACCAGGGCCTTTGCTCAGCTCAATATGAGAGATTTAGTTCACACATAGCCAATCAGAGTAGCTAGCAGGTTTTGAACTTTGGCATTAACTGTTGTCAGATGTAAATTAAAAAAAAACAAAACTTACCATTTGGAAAAAAAAAAGGCACCAGAATTCAGTTATCAGGGCTGTGAGGCTAGAAAACACAGTAATATCACAACCAAATCAGATTTTATCAAATTTAATGTCCATTTGATCCTATCCCTTGCTGACTCTGTCCTCCTAAAGCCTTTGAAATTAACCAATGGCTAGTTAAAGAACTTGGGTTAGGATTTTAAAGATATATATGCACACTGGAATTACACAGCTGAAAGTAAAAAATGCAATTTGGTAAATACATTGAACAGTGATTTACCTGAATAATTAAGCAAGATCATTAACAAGGAAGGAAACTATTTGGAGACTTAAATGAATAGAATCAGATATCTACCCTGTTTTCATTTTTAGAACATATGTCAGATTTCTTTTGACTATAAAGGTGCTTAATGTTATGCACCATTTTAAACTTTCATTAAAATCCGAAGGCAAAATTAACTTGAATTTTGTATTTGCTAAACACCATAGCACCTCAGTGCTGCATACCTGGCATTCTGACAAAAGTTAAAGAATATTAGCCCCGATAGTTTAGCAATGCTTGCATTTAAGAGGTCACACCGAAGGTTCTTTCTACAGCCTGGTTCTCCCTGCATTCCACAAGGAAAACAATGCAATCTATTTGTGGCTCCATAAACTTGTGAAATAGTGCAATAAAAGAATCCCCTGCTCCTTGCAGAACAGTCCTGGGACTGGTGTATTTTATGGACTTTAAGGGGCATAATTATTTCACCATGCATTTATTTACTAAAACGTTTTTATGAAGAGCTAGTTCCCCTATGGAACCAGCTCCTGAAGAAAGTACTTGATTTGTTCCCATTGATAAAACTGTCTTGACTTATCTTTTGCATGAGATTATAGCTTTGCAGCAAGCCCCATCATATTTTATGACCAATTTGCAGCTGTTTGATTCAAATACTACTGAGCTTGGTAGATTTCTCTCTCTCTTTTTTTTTTTCCTTATCAACCTTTCCCCCTTTTAAAAATCTGTCAAATTGAAAATGACCAAGAAGGTGTAAATAATTACTGGTATTGTATTTATTTAAGCTGAATCTTTCATTAAGAATGAGACCATATGCCTGGAATTTCACGTATTTTCCATTCTCATAGAGAATTTTAATTTGGAACTAAATAATGAGAAATCCTTGAAAATACATTGGAGAAAAGCCAGTCTGTGCAAAGTGTCACAGACATGGAATCCACCAACTTCAGTCCTAAGAACAAGCTTGGTTTTTCCTAGTTGGGGAGCTTTGGGGAGGAATTTACTGAAATAAAAAAGGAAGCATGGCTGTTTTTATCAAATGGGGTTATGGATTGAATTTCAAAATACTATATCAAATGAGGTTATGGATTGAATTTCAAAATACTATACAATGCTGTGTTTCTTCTTCTCCTTCTTCTTACTATTATTGGCATTGCTTTATCTCATTCTCTAATTATACATTGCACTTTATTCAGGTCAAAATGTCACAATGATCTGCTCATTCTATAGTTCAAACTTGCACCCATCATTGTTCTAGATTCTACAGACAGAGCAGTAACGTCTCATGCGCTCCAGTGAGAGAGATACAAGATAAACATACGTCAGGTGACACTTGTTTTGGATGTTATGCGAACATTCTTTGGTTGATGATGGGCAAGCATAGATAGTCAGCCAGTTGAGAGTAAATAAAAGGGCCGCTTTGTTAGCTCAAAGCCCTGGATGGGGAGAAGGGAGAATGAGGGCAGAGGAAGAGCCCACCGGGATTACCCTAGCTCAGGCTCCTGCGAGGGTCCGTGGAGGAGATGGGAAGAAGAACATGGGGATCCCGGGCTCTTGCCTTTACTGTGACCCAGAGGGGAGGGGTGGGGCTTTTTCGTGGATACCGGGGATGTGAAGTTTCAAACTATATGGTGCAGAAAACAGAAGCTGCAAGTGCCATTTGGAGTAGCTGAGGGCAGCTTCTTAGCATTTAAGTCATTGCTAGTAAGTTATGCAGCACGAAAGAGCAATGGGTTCTGTGGAGAAGAAGCTGCAGGGGCCATTTGGAGAAGCTAGGGGCAGCTCTTATCATCCAAACCATATAAAGATGCAGACCTTGCTGATTGTGGTTATACCCAGGGCAAGGTTTACTAGGGTGGTCACTCAAAAATCCAGGCAGGATGATGAAGTACTAAATATAATTTCTTTTATGCCACTGCAACATTAAATGCTATAAAGGGAGAGAAAAAAAGAGCAAGATAAGGAAAGAGTAAATGAGGAAGAATGGTGTCATTTTGAGTTGGGTAGACAGGAAAGGCCTCTCTGATAAGGAAACATTTGAGTTCATGGATAAATGAGAGAGTAAGCCATATAATGGAAAAGTATTGTGGCAGAGGGGTTAGCAAGTGCAAAGGCACTGAGGCAGGAGAATGCTTTTTCATGTTTCGGGAAGAACAAGGAGATCACTCTAGATGGAGCAAGGTAATTAAGGGACAACTTGGCAGAAAATGTCAGAAAGTTAGCAAGAAGCAGGATGATGTAAGGTCTTGTAGACCAAAAAAAAAAAAAAAAAAAAAGAAGATGTAAGCACTGGAGGGTTTGAAAAGAGGGTGACATAGTCTGACATGGACCACTCTATTTTTTAGAGATTACAAGATTACAAGAGGGCAAGGGTAGAAGTGATTTTAACAAAAGAGCAGATGACAGACGATGGAGCACTGGAGGAGGTGGTGACAAGTGATCAGATTCTGAATATATTTTGGAGGCAGAGCTAACAGGATCTGCTGAAAGACTGCAGTGTGGGGCATGAAAACAAGAGTGGCCAATTTACATGGCTACCTATAAAAAGTATAAGTAAGTGATTTGAGATGACTTTCTCAACTATACCATGTGTTGGCCCTAAGAAGTATACTGAGTTAAGGTTACTTTCATTCTACTTGACTTCTATTTTACTTTTACCTTATATTTACTTTCCTTTTTCATTTTATTTCATTTCATTTTAATGTTTGCGGATTTCACATGTGGAGAATTGAATTAATCATGTGCTATTGTTCATGGAGCACCCTGATCACGGAGAAAGATAAACCCTGTTGTGCCTTATTTACATGATTTTACTGTATTTTATTTTACTATTTTAACCCTTTCATCTTTGAGTCCTGTTTCCCTTTTTTCATCTTCTCCACCTAGTATCCAATAAAATAGATGAGATTTGTCCTTGGGTATTTATCCTTGAAAAATATGTGCTGTTGTTTGTAAGTCCATGTAAGTGATACTGTGCAATAGATTTTGTTTGTTTTCCTATTTCTTCTTCTGTCTAGACACCGTATTTTAAGAATTCATGTTGTTGCTCTGTCGACTTGAGCTCATATTTCATTGCTCCTGGCAAATGCAAAGCATTCCACACAGTGCATCAGCCCTTTAGCTTCGTCATTCTCCCTTCACCTGCCCTGCCGCAACTAACGGCTCTGTGAGAAGCACCCTTTTACGCGCCTCTTTGGAGTCTCTGTGGCAATATCTCTAAAGAATATGACCAGTTGTTGTTTATGTATAAATAGTATTGTTCGGCATATTCACATTACGAATATACAATCAACAGTCATTTCAAATTTGCAAAGGAGATCAATGGTGTTTGGCCAATTTTTGAAGGATAAATAAGTAGATAAGCTTGTTGTTGTTATTAGAATCGGGACCATTTAGAAGATCATAGAATATTTCATTACTAGGTTTTGGACATTAAGAATTGAAAATAAGAGTTCTACGTAGAAAATAATATGAATATAAATGTTTCATTTATGAGAATGAAAAAGAAAGGGAGAATGGCACAGAGTGGCAGTCACTCTAAGTTTCAGATAAAATTGTGTCAAGCATTGGATCTGTTCCCTAGTTCAGCATTTCCACTGGAAAGGTTATTAACTCCAGATCAGGAACTGTCACCCTCACACCCAATGCCCTTCCAAAGTAAACTACCAGTAGCTCTTCATATACCTTATGATAAACATTTCTTAGTTATGTAAGTATCCTTAGAAAAAACTTTTAATGAAAACCATTTATATTAGTACTCCTTGAACAAATCCTAATAAATTTTGTGTTTGAAGTATATATAGCATCATTCAAATTGACCTAGCTACTTTGAAAAGCTATATGGTAATATCAATAAGACTAAAAATGATTTACTATTACTCTGCAAATAAATTTCTAAAATCTAATGAAAATAACTTTTGTACATATGCAGAAAGTTATATGTGCAAGGATATCATTGCAGCATTCTATATAATGGTCAAAAATGTTCGAAACAGTCTGAATGTGTTATTACTAGGGGGAAAGCTAAATAAATGATGACGTATTCATGTTATGTGGCATGCTACACCTTGGTTTCAAAGAATGAGTTTCGTCAATATCTTCATACATGAAAAGAGGCTTCATTTTTTTTTTTTCAGCACAAAAGCAAAGCACTAGCGAAGTGTAACCTAATGTTCCATGTTGACTCTTGACACTCAGTATGGTTCTGTGTGGTTCTGAATCTCTTGCTGTGCTCCTAAAGCAAAGAAAGGCTGAACCTCCCTAGAGGTTTCCGGACATGTATGTTTTTCCCACAGAGAGGGCAGGCAGCAGTCCACCCTGCAACCCCAGTCTTCGACAATCCCTTGAATCCTCTTCAGTAACAGGCCGTGAGGATGTAAAGCTTGAGTTTTGTGAGGGTCACTAGGCCAAGAGGTTTTCTGGCCACACCAAACCCCACCCACCCACGTTAGTTATGCAGGTTCTTCAGGGAAAATGAGATGATGGATACTAATGATGAAGATGATGATGCGGGCAGATACAAAAGCAAATGACCCAGCAAACAGAGGCTCAGTCAGGGAAAGCCTGAGGGAGGGCACAGTCCTTCATCAATGATACTATACTTTTTCAGATCTCTCCAGCCAAAAGAAGGCATGCATCATTAACATCCCATCACACCATTCCATCAGGATTCTGATTTAATGTCTTTAATTTCTTAATTTAATTTCTTACGTCTTTAACTTAATGTCTTTAATTTTGATTTAATGTCTTTCTGCTAGGCCTATGGTTAACAGAGTGCATAATGTGTTGTTTTTTTTTTTTTCAAAAAGGATGACATTTAGCATAAGAATCCTAAAATTTTTAAATTGATTACTAGATTTTAATGAAATACTGGCTGCTTTCAGCTGAACAGAGTTAGCTTTTCCAGGTTAGCTGTGTTTCACACAATGACAGACAACAGAGCACAAAGGGCACATTCTATAGCCAGACCTCCTGGGCTTAAGCTCTGCCTCTGTCTTTTACCAGTGGCATGACCTTAGGCGAATTTCCTAACCTTTTCATGACTCAGCTTCCTCATCTGAAAAACTGAGATAAAAATAATACTAACTGTGGTTTTTATGAGAATGCAATAAATTATGTCAAATTCTGGCTCGCCAAATATCACCAACACAGCCAGTGGAGAAGATGAAGCTGAGTTTATTTCTTCCACCACCAGGGAGAATTGCCACCTCCACAGAGCAGGGGTCATGTCTCAGCAAGGACAAAATAAGTGGTAGGATGTATCTAGAATTTGACATTTGGGTTAAGACAGGAACTTGATCAAGATTGAGTAAAGTTCATGATGAAACAGTTTAGGATTGGTAAAAACAGCAAGGCAAGGATTTTGAGACAAATTTTCTGTTGATGTTTCTCATTAAATAGTATGGGTGGGTGTAGCAGTTTGGCATTTTTTACGAATTCCAAAAATAGATACTGTATTATGTTTGTAAACTGGCCTGTTCCTCTGGGCATGATTAAATTATCCTTAGGGCTTTGATTGGACCACATCAGTAGGATGTTGAGTCCTTGCCCCCTTGGTGGATGGGGACTCACAGAGAAAACAACACAGCAGAGAAGAGAGTGAGACTTTTGAGCTGGAGCCTGGGAAGTAAATACATGGGAGAGAGCAAAGCAAGTGAGCCCAGAGATAATCGAGCCCCAGGGAGAGAAATAAAGCCTAGAGAGCCTGATAGTCTACAGCTGACCTTGTGGCGATAACAGAGCAGCTGAGCCTGGAGAGAAAAGAGACTCAGGAGAGAGATGAGACGTATCCCAGCCTACAGCTGATATTGGAAGAAGCTGTGACCACAGAGCCTTAAGAGAAGAGGAAGCCTGTACCCTTGCAGACGTCGGCAGCCATCTTGCTCTAACACATGGCAACAGACTTTGGTGAAGGAAGTAACAAGCTTTATGGCCTGGTAACTGTAAGCTTCTACCCCAAATAAATACCCTTTATAAAAGCCAACAGATTTCTGGTATTTTGCATCAGCACCCCGTTGGCTGACTAATATAGTGTGTCATTTGGGAAGTTCTAGTCATTAACAATCAAGTCATTTGCCTGGGCATGAGTATCCTGAATTAGTAAAATCATGCTAATGAAGACAATGGAATAGTAAATTCATATTACTATAGACAGTAAGCAGTGTGTGTGTGTGGTCATGGGGGGAGTGGCTGTGAAACCAAGTGATGGTTTCACTTTTCAGTTAATAAATGGAAAGAATTTATTTCTGTGTCTATCATTTAATAAGAGCTCAAAACATGTTAACTGCTATCTTTCTTCTTCAATACCTTTCAAGTACGGTAGAAGAAGAGGCATGAAAAATAGTATTGATGAAGCCAAAGCCACTTGATATCCATTTTTATTCACATAATTGATAGATATGTGACCAGTCTTCAGGAATGAGGTGGTGAGAAGGTGAAGGACACTTAGACTGGGAATGAGGAAAACTGGTTCTAGCCCCATCTGCACTACTAGTGGTTTATGTGATCTTAAACAGTTATTTACTTTTCTCTAAATCTAGTCACCTTTCTTCCTAAGCATGGGAGTGATACCAGTGGCTGTGTATTAAAGGTGTTTGATTACATGCTGTCAAGACCCTTTCCATTTCTAAGAGCCCAAGAAGTACTGCTTTTATTCATTTACAATTAAAATTAAATCCCACTGGGCTGAAGATGACTAAGAAGTATAAAGAAATAAAGCATTGAATGTGTGAAGTCTCACCACAGTGCTGCTGATAGCTTTGGTTCTCTTTTTAGTCTCAAGAGTACCATTTAATTCAAAGGAGGTAGAATTTAAGAAGTGTTCCCCAAGTGGTTCAGATGAGCTGAAGTTGGAATGCAGGCATTTATTATTAATAAAAGCAATAGTGATTATTCAGAATAATTGTTAGATAGAAATATTAAAGCCAAATATTTCTTTAGAGTTTTTAAAATGTTTCACAGATAAGAGTTCTTTTCTTATATATATTATGTAAACGAGTTTTCTGCATTCAAAAGTATATATTGGGGAAGCGGCTGTGGCTCAATCAGTAGGGCTCCCGTTTACCATATGGGAGGCCCCGGGTTCGGTTCCCGGGGCCTCCTGGTGAAGGCAAGCCTGCCTGCATGGCGTGGTTAGCTGACCCAGTGAGCACAAGCAGCAAGGGGGGGATAAATGAATAAATAAATAAATAAAATCTTAAAAAAAAAAAAAAAAAAAAGTATATATTGAATGTGTTCTTTTTGCCAGACCCTGTTCTGTAACTAAGACAAAGTTCCTGCCCTGAACATATCTGCATTTAGTGGTGTAGAATAGACTAAAAATATCATTAAGTAGATTGAAAGAAGTTGTAATTTCAGATAAATATAAGTGCTATGAAGAAAAACAAAATAGGGGTCTTGTCAAGCAGGGCTAGGGAGGGACTGGTAGCAAGCAACGATTTTAGATTGAGTGGCCAAGATGACATTATT
Organism: Tolypeutes matacus; assembly: GCA_026826555.1. Taxonomy (NCBI): domain Eukaryota; kingdom Metazoa; phylum Chordata; class Mammalia; order Cingulata; family Chlamyphoridae; genus Tolypeutes; species Tolypeutes matacus. The sequence goes on from JAKSZT010053846.1 coordinate 2,366,653, forward strand.
GAACAGGTGATATATGAGCAAAAATCTAACAAAAATAAGTGTGAAATGTGAAAAGCAAGACGAGCAGTGTCCCAGGCAAATGACGAAACAAGTAAAGAAGCTTTGAGAAAAATGTGCTTGGCAAGTTCAAGACACAGAGAAGAAATCAGGGCTTGGAGTAGAGTGATTGAGGCAGAAAACAGTAGGAAAGGTAGCTGGGGTTCTGGCCATATGGGGATATTAGGAAAGCAAGAAAGGGTTGTATCTCAAGGCTGTTGGGAAAAGTCATGTGATGATATCAGTAGGAATCTGAGATGATAGATTTAGGTTTTAAAAGAATCCCTCCGATGTTGTGGAAAATAGGTTATAAGAAGGAAAATGGAAGCTAGGATGTCAGTGAGGAAGCTCTTACAACTTTCAGGGGAGAAATAGTGACTCAGAGTAGGGTGATAATATAGATATGGGGGAAAGCTGCCAGATGTAGGGTATGTGTTGAAAATAGACAGACAGGACATGCTGCCCAATGGCTTTTCTACTGGAGAAATAGAGAAATCAAGTACAACAATGAGGCTTTTGGCCTGAGGAGCTGGTTGGAAGGTGATGGCATTGCAGGAAGAACTTGGCAAACCACGAGAGCAAGAGAGGCCACGGTTTATACCACCCTTTCTTTGTGTGTCCTGTTACCCTGCCCCCTACACTGGCCTCAAGATATTATTTTATGTAATTACAAAGGTCATTCTTGTCCACAAATGTCTCCTCAGCATTCCTGAAAATCTCCTGGGACTAACACAGGAAAAAAAAAATATTTGGCACACCAGGAAAAGGTGTGAAATGAAAAAGCCTTAAGCAGTAAATGATGATGGTAAATCCTTTCTTTAAGGGGGTAAGAAAGGGAACAAAATGAGAAAATGGGAAAATCCATGTATATGGAATTAAATATCACTTGACTCACAGTTTTGCCTAAAATAAGGCCAGAATGTGATTTACCAGCAGCAATGTTTTGTCATCACTTTGTGTTAGCAACTTCTATGTGGGGGAAAATTCCGTTTTTAACTATCATATATTGTGTTTCAAATTGATTGTGAAAGTTGGACAGTGTTTCTTTGCTTAGAAAAAATTTATTTTATTTTTAGTATGGAGGCAATGCCTTCACTATTTAGTAACATCACGACCTGTAAAAAGCAAATAGTCCCTACCTCACAGAAAATTTGGAATGATTAAATAAATGATAGAAGGAGAATGCTTGGCAGAGTATCCAATAAATGTGAGTTTTCTTCCTCCATACCTTCTTTGTTCAAAACACAGACAGATCTTAGAATATTTCTTCGTCCATTCACCTTTTCACTATAGGTTGCTAGTTGGGTGTTTGTGGAGGTATTGGAAGGACTCTTAGACAACTTAAACGATTATATTTTGGCCTTGGATGACGGCTTTGCACAGATAAGGGTAATCCTGTGACCTTAATATGACCAGACTATGGTAACACCCTGGGAAAGTTCAGAGAATTGAAAATTTGAAGATTTCTGTTGCATCTAAGATTTCTGCAGTTATTTTTGCATATCCTTCGTATGTAAATATCTTGAAAGAATTGTATAAAAAAACACCACGAACTCCTTGGAACAAAGAAAATCTAAGACACAAGGGTGAAAACAATTAATCCTTTTAGCATTCAGTCTATTTTATTTTGTTTTCTATTATAGCTCTGTAAAAAGTTCAACAATAGGGTCATTTCACAGTGGATCACTGAGTTCATTTAGAAAAAACAAAAAATGCCATTAGTTTTTTAAACACAATTAATCCTGTATCTTACTCATGCTTTGTTAGAGCTTTTATTTTTTTTTATTTTTTATTTTTTATTTATTTATTTTTTTTTTTTATAGACAATTGCTAAAGACACATTTATTGAATGAAGATTTATATGGGATATAAAAAGGATTATACCATACATTTCTTACAGAATTTACTTTTAATTTTATTGCAAAAATTATTCTATGGGGACACTAATACTTTTCACTAAACTAAAATTATCATTTTTTTCCCTCTTCCACTTCTCAGCTAAACTTTTAAAAGTGTCAGGTCTTTAACCATAAACAAGTTCATGAGGCAGAATTCATAGAAAGACTCTTTAAATTAAAAGTGTAGGAGACTTAGAAAGCACCTCCAAATCTTAAACTTGTCAACAGAATTTTGCTAAACATTATTTTTTTTCCTTTCTCTCTCTCTTTAAATTTTTTTTTCAAAACAAACAAAAAGGAACAGAAAGAGAAAGAAAAAAGACAAATAAAAAAGCTGTCAAAGCCAGAAACTTCTTTTCTCAAAAAAGTAAGAAACCACAAGCTGTTAGGTGAAGACAAGAAATCGTTATGCCGAGTTGTCTCAAAATTGTTCATTTTCCACTCAATGGCATTAGTGTCTGAGATATCAATTCCAGTGAGCAATCAGGAATAACCCCTTTGAAATCACTCTGGGCTCCTCTACATCTATTCCCATTGCTGGGAAATCTACAATATGATTTTCCCTTTTTTCTGAGTAATTACTCAAAACCAGTCAGTTTGATATGGGAAAGTAGGTCTTAAAATATACTCTTGGAGAATGGGTGTAGCTCAGTGGTTGAGTGTCCTCTTCCCATGTAGGAGGTCCCGGGTTCATTTCCCAGTACCTCCTAAAAAAATTACACACACACACACTGTTGCCTTGTTAGGGCTTGTATAAGGAATTTTTAATTACATCATTCAAAATTTTCATGCTAGAACTAGCTCAAATTTGGTATAGGTTAACCAGGTATCCATAAATTCTGCCAATTGCAAGCTTTCCTTTGAGGATCTTTGTAAAATTCTTCTAGTAGCCACTAGACAAATGTTGTGTATTTACATAAGTTTATAAGAACAGACCATTAAAAGAAAGTTGGCAATAATTGCTGGAAAAAAATTCTACTTGACCTTTGGAGTAGAAAATACTATAAGTTTTTGAATTCTACCTTTTCATCAATCTTTTGCCAGCAATTTTAATGTGCTCTGAATTAATCTCTATATTAGGCATATAAAGATGAAGGAGATGAAGTCTCTTTTTTAAAAGTTCTCATAGTAAGATGTGTCATTTGAAGTTATTATTGGAAAATGCTAATCGTTCATGCTTTTGTGAAATAATTCAAACAATTAGGTATTATTATAACTCCATCAGAATGATTTGGGGAAGAACTGGGGAATGCCTGTTCTAATAGGGGTCTCTGATTGCCATGGTAACCCCTTGATAAGGTATCATGGTTTCAAATTCATGTTACCAGACATTGCCTATCAGAATATCAGGATATTTGTTTCAATACTGGTCAGCCAAGACTTTCCATATTACTGAACATATTAATATCTTTAGTTAAGTACAGGAATTTACAAATGACAAATACATTGATTTGAACTGAAATATAAATGAAATATCTTTGGTTCCTTAAGATTTACACATTTTATCTTATGCAGACATAAGGCATAATTAGTGCATATGTCAAGAGTGGATAATGAATAGCAAACATTCTTTATTAAAGTATGCTGAGATGTCAAGCCAAGAATGTCTCTTTCCTGGTCACGCGCCCACTTTTGCTTATTCTGGCTCATTGTGTGATTTTTGTCTCAGGTCAGATTTCCTGGAAGCAGAGCTGAGATGAGGATTTTGGTTGACCTGATTTATTGAAGGAGTGTTCTCAGGAGAAAAGAGAGGGAGGGAATCAGGGTGGGTAAGGGAAGGAGCTTGTTTGGAGACTAGATTCAGCCTGATATCATCCGGCACTCTAGAGCATGAATTGGACCACAGAGTTGGTCCCACCTTAGTACTCCTAGATCACTCACTCATTGGCCACGGTCTAACTACCATTTGGGAGGTTGGGGGGAGTAAGCTGTTAGATGAGGCAGCTTGCATTACCAAGGGCAATTTTCCAGGAAAAGGGTCAACTTTGAGTCTTAGAATCTTGGGGATGGGTGCATGGGCCAGGTAAAGAGGATATGGGCAGAGCTCCAACAGTGTCAACTATAGATCTCTCCCTATATCAGTCATTCCAATGTAGCAATCCTGATCACACCAGCCAAAATGGAAGCTTCTTCACATCTAGAGTGCAAAGATATACACAGCAAGCAGAGAAGATGATGCTTGCTAAAATCCTCTAATACCCTAAAATGACTGAGAAGTTTTACACTGTTATAGCAGGAGAGCATATAGAGCCTTCTGTTTTAAGTCCAGTCAAAGACAAAAATGTTCTCTTAGCTGACTGCTTTTTGGAAAATTCTTTTCTATAACTCAAACACCATTTCCTTTATGTCTTTCACACCTTTCACACTCATAAACACTTCCTGGATTTTAGTAGCTTAGATTAAAAGGTTTCCCTTTGCCAAATTATAATAATAGTGGACATATATTGAACATTAAAAGATTCTGGTCCTTGCTCTGAGTAATATATATGTGTTGATCATTTTATCTTCAGTTTAGCACTCAAGAGTTGGTAATTCATTTATTATCCCCAGGGTCCAGGTAAAGAAACTGAGGCATGGGGACTGTTTTAGTTAGCGAAAGGGGTGCTGATGCAAAGTACCAGAAATCTGTTGGCTGTTATAAAGGACATTTATTTGGGGTAGAAGCTTACAGTCACAAGGCCCTAAAGAGTCCAACTCAAGGTACCATAGAGGTACTTTCTCATCCAAGGTCATTGGCCACGTGTTGAAGAAAGATAGTGGGTGATGTCTTTAAGGGTTCAGCCTTCCTTCTTCCTCTTAAGGTTCTGTGGTCTCAGCTTCTTCTGATTTCAGCTGTAGGCTGGCATAAGGCTCATCTCTCCTCCCAGGCTTCACTTCTTTCTGGGCCCGGCTGCTCTGTTCTCTTCACAAGGTCAGCTGTAAACTATCAAGGTCTTTCACTTCCCGGGGTTGCAGGATCCTCTGCTATGTCTATGGAGCTGTCTCCATGTATTCTTCTCCTATGTGTCTACTTCTGTGTGAGTGTGTTTTATCCACCCACAAATGGGACTGGGACAGAATGCTGAGTCACATGCTAATGATGTGGTTGAATCAAAGCCCTAATCTTAACATAATTTAATCAGACATCTCAGCTGAATCTAATAAAATCAAAGGATATTATATCCGGAGAAACTCACCAGTTTACCAACATAATAATTATCATTTTTTGAATTCATAAATAATATCAAACTGTCACAGGGACATTAATCAACTTTCTGAAAGCTAGTAGATGATGGAGTGATATTTGAAGCCCGAGCAGTGCTTCTGAAACTTTAATATGTACGTGCAGATCCTGGGGGCAGGGGGAGAGGCTTAGAATGCAATCCAATTAAGTAGCTTTGGGACAGAAACTGAGATTCTGCATGGTCTTGGCTGGTCTTAGTTCTACCTGGCTGTGTCAGGGTCTGATCCTCCAAAGAATATCTAATCTGGAGTCTCAAACCTGAGAGATGGCTCTTGGATACCTGTTGCTTTTTCTCAATGCAGAGGACTCCATACTGCAAAGAAATTACAAGTGCCCTATTTATATCTACACCATATAAATAGAGCAAGGAGACGCCATGAGTTTTAGTTTGGAGGCTTTCTCCTGTTTCATCACATACTGGGCATTATGTATAAAACCTCCAACAGGTTTTATACACAATACCCATATACGTGTACAGGTACCTAAGAAAATTTAAGATTAACTTTCTTGGTGACCAGGAAGATCCTTGCTTGGGTCCCTAAAAAGACTAGAGTTCCCAGGTGGTTTTATAATCCTTCAGTGTTCCCCCAGGGTGTTGTTACCAATACACACTTTTGAGCTCACCATGACAGTTTCTAAAGAACCTCCATCACATAATTCAATACAATTTAGTAAGCACTCATTGTATGTACAAGGTCTTATGTGAAGATGCAAACAGGAAGAGGGTATGGTCCCTGTCCTCAAAGAGCTGACATTCTAGTAGAGGAGATAGACACTTAGATTTATGACTGAGTGCACCAGGCACATTTTAGAATGTGAGTTCTAACCAGAGAGCCAAGGGAGGACAAAGAAGAGCTGAATCGCAGATGGGTGCATCTGGCAGGCACCAGGTTGTTTATCACATAATTTAATTTGGGAACATGGTTTAAAATAGACGTCAGTCATGTGCTAGTGTTGAAGGGGTTGTCAGTTTGTAACTCAGCATTTCAGATACTCAAAGTTTCTGATGAGCTCAGCTTTCTAAATATTAGCCTAAAAACGGCACGATGCAGGCAGTGATGCCTGAGACCCATAGACAGTGCTGTGATTCCTTTTTCAGAAAGTAGGGGAGGGTGAGGAGTTCGAGGTCTTCCCGAGAACTCAATAATCCAATATACTTATGTTCAAAGAGACTTTTACAATTGCAATCTATAAAACAATACTTTTATTTCTTTCAACCAATTTTGAACAAGTAGCCTCTATCCAAATTTAATTTACTCATTCCTGCATTCTATTCTTTCTTAGGTGCCAAAATCTCAAAGTGTTGATTCACAATTTTATTACTAAACCTATATGACAGATATATTATAATCTTTACTCAAGGCAAATATCAAGAATAATTCCTAATTGAGTAGCCTATATCAGGTAAAATTCCTCGTAGTGGTTTTTTGGATATGGATCCTCTCCCTGAGTGGGTTTTGTGCCTCTGTTTCCTCAGTCCACTATATGTCATGAGCTTAGGATCCAATCCAACAGACTACTTTGGCTTTCTTTTTTCTGTTTTTCACTCCACTGTGGTCACATGAACCTATGCCTCGGGCTCTGTGTGGGTGTGAGTGTGAGCACATGCCAGGGCTGGTCTCGGCCAACAACAAGGAGCATCGAAGACACACTACCCGGCTCTTTGTAAATAAATAACTTTCTCTATGTATGTGTCTCCCAGTAAAATTGGATGTTGCAAAGGTTGAGAAGCCACTAATGGTGCCCAAGGATGAAAGCAACTGATTCTCCTTCTATATCTATGGAGAATTTGAGTTAGAAGTAGTTAAACCAGATTTGATTTGAAACCTGGGAAAATAATTCAAATTGCATGATACTCAATAAAAAATTCAGCAAATAAGTGAATTATAATTTATAATGACAAGCTACATATTCTCTTTTGATTTCCCTTCTCTGCATTTTAGAGGTTTAAAACACATATTTAGTAGATATTTAAAACAAAGTTAACTTTTTTCATTGAGAGTTTATTAAGAAACAAGAAAAGAGTACACAATCTGAGACATGGATTGTGGGCACACGTGGGGCCAAAACAAAGTTAACTTGATGTGGTGTCCCAAGGTCCTATTGAATTTTATACCTTGCTACAAAATATTTTTCATTACTATTCCTGATCTTTCCTAGGGGATATGCTGTTATTATCTTGGACCCATGTCTGTTTTCTATATTGCCAGAAATATTTAGGGGTTTTTTTTGTACCATGCTTTTGATGGAGAGAAGCAAGTTGACCATTTGGAAGAGCATTTCCTTCATTTCTACTTTCTCAAAACTTAAGAATTTTGATTTGAGCTGTTTCTGGGGAATGTCAGAATATCTGTATTCTATAGTCATAAATGATTTGGTTGATTCAAAATAACTTTTTTGTTGTTGTTTTTTAAAGAGCTCTTCAAATCAGCTCTTTTCCACCCCACCCCCGAATATCCAAATGAAGGAATTTTAAAAGTCCATTGTGTCAAGGTGCTAAGACCCTACATGATTCCCCACCCTTTCCTCATCACTAACACATGCACATTGGTTTGGACTTTGCAAACACTGTTGTTTGCCCAACCCAACACTCATTCCCCACTACCTTATATCTTGCCTCCTGTGATTATATATATATAATCACACACAGCCTCACTTTTCCCACTTTCCTTCAGCTTGGCATGTGCCACAGTTCTGGGCAATGAAATATATACAGAAACCAGTTGGGTTGACTCTGGGACCACTTTTTTTTTAATAAATCAATTTATTGGTACATACTAATAAAGCATATAATTCATCCAAAGTGTACAATCAATGGTATGTGGCCCAATCACATAGTTGTGCATTCGTCACTTCAATCATTATTAAAGCATTTCCATTATTTCAATAATAATAACAATAAACAAAAAACAGACAGACCAACAAGAAAATTCTTTTCCTCTTGATCTCTCAATGCTTCCCTTGCTGTACATAACTGCTATACCTGGCTATTCTTGCACAATTATTTATTTATTTATTAAACAGTTTTATTGAGATATATTCACATATCATATGATCTATCTAAAGTGTATAATCAATGACTTTTAGTATAATCACAATGTTGTGCATTCATCACCACAAAAAATGTAAAACCATTTCATCACTCCAAAAAGAAAAACTCCACACCCCTTAGCAGTCCTTCCCCAACCCTACATAACCACTAATCTAATTTCATTTTTATAAATTGATTTATATTTACATTTTATATAAATGAATCATACAATATGTAGTACTTTGTATTGTTTTTTTTTTTTCACTTAGCATAATGTTTTTTTTTCATCTGATATTAACATCCTGTAGGATTAACATACTTTTCTTTCAGCTTCAAAGGAAAACATTCTTATTTATGCAATTTTACCCATATTCATATTTCACATGTGGTTTTTACCATGCTGTAGGGTTCCGTTTTACATTTTTTAGCTTTCCTTTTAGTAATATACATGACCTTAGACTTTCCCTTTAAAAAAAAAAAAATCAATTTTATTGATACATATTAGTAAAGCATACAATTCATCATCCAAAGTGTACAATCAATGGTATTTGGTATAATCACATAGTTGTGCATTCATTACTTCAATCATTATTAAAGCATTTTCATTATTTCAATAATAATAATAATAAACAAAATACAGACAAACAAGAAAATTCCTCAACTATCAATCTCTCTCTGTTTTTGTGTTTCCCCTGCTGTACATAGTAACTATTCCTGGCTATTCTTGCCCAATTATTATTGCCCAATTATTTGTTTATTAAGCAGTTTTATTGAGATATATCCACACGCCATATGATCTATCCAAAGTGTATAATCAATGGCCCTTAGTATAATCACAATGTTGTACATTCATCATCTCAAAACTTTTAGAACAATTTCATGACTCCAAAAAGAAAGACTCCACACCCCTTAGCATTCTTTCCCCAGCGCTACATAACCACTAATCTAATTTCATCTTTATGAATTGATTTATATTTATAACTTTCCAACCCTTATGAAAGACATAAATATCAATATCCAAGAAGGACAATGCACCACAAACAGAATAATTCCAAATAGACCTCCTCCAAGACACTTACTATTCAGAATGACAAATATCAGAGATAAAGAGAAGATTCTGAAAGCAGCAAGAGAAAAGCAAAGCATCACATACAAAGGAAACTCAAAAAGATTAAGTGCCAACTTCTCATCAGAAACCATGGAGGAGAGAAGAAAGTGGTATTAAGTTTTTAAGGTACTGAAAGAGAAAAACTTCCAGTCAAGAATTCTGTATCTGGTAAAGCTCTCCCTCAAAAATGAGGGTGAGTTCAAAGTCTTCACAGACAAACAAAAACTGATAGAATATATTACCAAAAGACCAGTATTACAAGAGCTGCTAAAGAGAGGGCTGCATCCTGAAAAGAAAAAAAGCAAGGGTGAGAGATTTGGAGAATAGTTTAGAAATGAAGATTATTAGGAAGCGTAAACTAAAGCATAAGAAGACAGACAATAGAATGATACGACAACAGAGAACCGAAGGACAAAATGAATGAAGTAATGCCTCTGCAGTAAAAACACTGAATGTTAATGGATTGAACTCCTGAATCAAAAGACATAGGCTGATAGAATGGATTAAAAAAAATATGAGCCATCTACATGTTGTCTACAAGAGACCCACCTCAGACGTAAGGACACAACCAGATTAAAAGTGAAAGGTTGGAAAAAGGTATTTCATGCAAATCGTAATAAAAAAAGAGGTGAAGTAGACCAGATAAATGTAAAATAGCAGCATTGCAGTATATGACCAATGATTACTGGGTGCGATGATCAGTATTCTGTAATTTTTTTCATACAAAATAAACACTTGCTTTTAATTGAAAAAAAAATTCAAAGGAACCATATTAAGGAAAATGGAAGTTGAAAGGAGAACCAAGTCAGTAAGATCCACATTAGGGCAGGACAGGCCTTTGAAGACCCTTCTGGATCAGAGGATCTCCAAAATACAGATGACCCACAAGGTGGATCCATGATTTGATTTGCAGTGGCAACTCCTACAATTAAAAAGAAGCACAGTCTAACAGTAAGGACTACCTACACAGTACTACATACTGTAAGATTCCATTTATAGAAAACGTAAATATAAATCAATTTGTAAAGATGGTTTTGTTTTTAATAATTCCAAACCTATAATGCTCAGCATCATCCTCACTGGAGGAATAAATAGTTTGTTTCTTCTTCAATCCTTCCTTCGTTAACAGGCTTCCATTTCCTTTCCGCCTGTAGAGCTGCATTTAGAATTTTCTTTAGTACAAATCTGGTGGTCATAAATTCTTTCAGATTTTATTTATGTGACTGCCTTTATTTCACCTAATTATTGAATGAAATTTTTACTGAGAATAGTTTTAGGTTGGCAATTATGTTCTTGTGAGTTTTTATAGATATAAATTTTATTTTCTTCTGGTTTTCAGTAATTCTTTTGAGATGTTGGATGTTAGACTAATTGTGGCTCCTTTGAATTAATTTGTTCCCCAAACTTGCTCAAGCTGTTTTAAGATTTTTCTTTTTGTATTTTCAGCAATTTTACTATGCTGTGTCTACATGTAGATTTCCTTTCACTTCTCCGTCCTGGGATTTTTAGAGCTTCTTGATATCTTTCATCAGTTTTGGAAATTTCTCAAACATTTTTTTCAAACATTGCTTTAGCCCCATTTTTTCCTATCTTTTTGGGACTCAGTTTCGTGCACCCCAATGAGTCATATTGTACCCTCTATGTCTCTTACCATCTTTTCTGTGTTTTCTGTCCTTTTTGTCTCCTTTTATTCTGGATATTTTTCTATAACCTACCTTCCAGTTCCTTCATTCTCTTTTGCTGTGCCCAATCTATTACTAAACCATTCATGGAATTATATTTTCTTTTATTATAATTTTCAGTTATGGAATTTTTCACTTGGTTCTTTTTTTATAGCTTCTAATTCTCTGCTGAAATTCTAAACCTTATCTTTTATCTCCATGAACATGGAGATATTTTATTTTGTCTGACAAAATTTTTATTTTTGTCTGACAACTCTAATATCTGTCTACTCTATGCATATGTCCTATTTTGTGATGATTCTACCTTTTTATGTTTGTCTGTTTTCTTTTGCTTTTTTTTTTCTCATGTACTTGATTACTTGAGTATATGAATATGCCAGACATTGAACTTGAAAAGGTATTTGAAGAAATAATTGGAGGACTTGCATGATGTTAACCTCTTCTGGATAGAATTTATATTGTTTCTGTCAATGAGTAGGGATACTAGCAATCTTGGATAATCTCAATCCAATTGTTGAATTTCAGTTTCTGGTACTGTCTGCTTATTTCTGATTTATTTTTTACTGCTAAGATGCATCCCTTTGGTGCCTAAATCAAAGGGAGGGGATTTTCAAGGGACCGCTGCTGGTTAGCTGTGGGGTCCCATATCTGAACCTCTCAGGTCTTCAGCTGTTCTACTGGAATGAGCAAAATATTTTCAGGAGAAAAAATTTCCAAAATTCCCATATCCTAGGCCCTTGGATTCCCTTGTTTCCTGCCCATAAATCTGTATCATAGACTCCCTAAAGCCTTTGAGGGGCATTTTGTGTTTGCATCTAGTTTTTTCTATTTGTATTAAGTAGAAGGGTTTGCCTGAACTACTTAGTCCTCCATTTGTATAGCATTTATTTCATATCACATAACCCTAATGTAATTATCAGCATGGTTTGTATTTTCCTGATTTTTTCCCTTTGGATTTTATAGTTGGTCCATCTTTTCCTCTGCACTGTAAATGCCATGAAGACAGTGATTTAGTTTATGTTATTCATAGCTCTCTTGTTCACAGCTAGACCTCAAAGTCTAGAACAATGACAAATACATACTCAAGAAGTATTTATTGAATGAAATATTATCACTGATGCCTCCTAGATCATGATAATTAAGGGAAAGATAACTTCCATTATGGTAAAAAAAATACACATTTTGAATGGTTTTTATATAAATACAAAGCAAGAAAACCACTTGTTTTTGAAATATTTCATAATCCTTTTGCCATTTTAGTCCTTCCCATCACTTATACAGTCAGTGGTGCTAACAAGAATGAATCAGTTTGCTATGAAGATCCTCATTCCTAAAGTAGAGAGATATTGTTTTCTGCTTGTGAGCTGTATATATATTACGTCCATCGATAGATCTTAAGATATTCCAAGTCAACAGATCAACAGGCGAACAGGTGAGAAGATATTTTGAGATACCAAATAGGTAAGATTATCAATGTGTTGTTTGGTTTAATATATTATGGAATGTAGGAAGTCAAAGGATGGTAGTATACAGTCAAGCTTGGAGAACAATGGGGGAAATCTGAGCCAGAGGAACTTTGGGCATAGTTCCCTTTTTAATTTGGAGGCCAACTATAACTTTCCCAACTGTGGCTATAATCTACTTTTCTAAGGCTGGTCTACAAATGGATACATGGTGGCATGTTTTTCCTAATTATGCCTTAATGAAAACTTGCCATTATAAATTTAGACCACATTTTCAGATTCTTCATTTTGTTTATACTGTTACTTTATTGTGACTATGTTTCACTTTTATATTCTTTTAGGTTTGGCTACTCTGACATTCCTCTATTAACACCAGGCAGAATTAGCCACCACTCTGCTCTACCAGCACTTGACTGGAACTACTGCTAAAGCACTTATCTGGAAAATTGGTATTAGTTTCATAATGTCTACTTTTGTCCCCTTGCTAACAGTTTCCAATTCTCATTTATTTTGTGTTTTTAAAAACACAATTGAATAAAAAAATAACTGGACACCCAGTAGAACTAAGAAGTATTGCGTGTTGATTCAATTAATATTTCTTTTTTTAAGGAAAAATAGATTATAGAGGAAGAGTTATCTGCATCAAAGTTAGTAATATTTACTTATACTTGTGGGTATGCATATATACTAGAAGTAACAGCAGTCTATATAAATGATTTCCCAAGTGAGAAGTTAAGCAATTCAAAGAAAAAATGAGATTTCCATTCATTCATAAAATTGTTCAGTCCTAGAGTTACATGGGGGCCTTAAAGATTGCATAGACCGATCACCATGTCTTTTAAGAAACAGAGCTAAAATAACATATCATCTCATGCAAGCTTTTGACAAAATGTATAATGGCCTGTATCCATTATTGCAATAATATGCAGAACAATTCCAAGGTCCCCAAAATGCCCCATGTTACACTTATTCTTCCCTGTCCCTCCCCTCAGAACCTCTGGTGGCCACTGCTTTTATATCAATGCTAAAAGTTCTTCCATTACTAGAATAATAATAAGTCTACTTTTGTCCATATTTGCATTTCCCCTTATGTTTGTTCATTCCTCAATCTTGAGGATTTGGAGATGATGATGCCACTCAGCTTCCAGTTGAGAGGGAGCTTGGATCCCATGGAACAGATGGATGGAACTGTTTTGCTTGCAGTTGTATATATGTTCTGGTTTTTTTGGGGTAGGACATTGTCCAGCATCATTTTTTTGTAAGTTGTCCTGGACAAGTCTGATGAACTGGAGAGTAGGTGTTGGCTGCAACTTTGCTGAGATTCAAGGCTCAACCAGCGTAGGCACAGACTGAAGATTTAAGTTTCTAGGACATATATTTAAAGGGTATAGTGCTAATTATAAGTTCAAATAAAAGGAGCAGAAGAACCATGTGTAAGGAAATAATAAATGAGTTTAACTCTGTTTCATTGGGGAGATAGGTTAACATATATCCCAGGGTAAGGCCCACCATTGGGGTGTTGATTTCCTGGGGTTGTCTGTCCTGCCCATAGTGTCCAAATGTCTCTAGAGCTCTCAGGAGCACGCGTGCTTGAGGCATTGTTTACTGTGGCAGTCAGTGAGCTCCTCTTAAGACGTGAATAAGTGTAACTTCTGGGATGACCTCCTGACACACTTTGAAATTTCTTAGCCTTAAAAACTCATTTGTATTTCATATTTCCTCCTTTTGGTCAAGGAATTTTTTTTTTTTTTTTTTTTTTTTACAAATGCGTTGCTCATTGGCACTTAGTAATAATCCCTCAGTGTCAGGAGGCCCATCACTTAAAGTCATGTCCGACACGGGGGGAAGGCAGTGATGCTCATGATTTTGTTTACTAACTAAATGATGACAATTAAAGAGTCGTGGCTTTAGCAGTAACCTTTCCTCCTTTTATCCAATTCCTTAGTAAATGTATTCCCAAATTTCCCAGAAGCATACTCAATACAAATATTCAAAAACTGAATTCAATATCTGCTTTTATCTCCAAAATTCTTTGCCTTTCATATACTTCACCATAGAGGTTATTACCTTAATGCATTCACACCTTCAATCCAAACGATTCTAAGCCATCTTTTTCTCTCTTATCTAATTGATTATCAACTCCAGCCAAAACATTCTCTGCAAGTATAACTCTAGTTTATCTTCCCAATCTCTCATTTGACCTTGGTTTACCCCCACTTATTCTTCTATGCCATAGATTAATTACATCCAACAAGGATTCCATCCAGTCCATTCCAAACATTGCATTAAGAATGAGAGTCGGGGAAACGGATGTGGCTCAAGAGGTTCGGTGTCCGTCTACCATATGGAGAGACCAGGGTTCGATCCCCGGTACCTCCCGGTAAAAAAAAAAAAAAAAAGAATGAGAGTGCCTTCACTTTTCAAAATAAATGCCAAATCCTTAGCACGATTTTTAATGATATTGTTCTACCTATCCTTATATTGAGACCCTTTTCTTATCACCATGCACACGTTATCCTCATGACATCCTGACCTACCAGTAGTAGTAGTTTTTCAAACATGCCATGCTGTCTCCAACACCCATGACTGCACACATGCTCTTCGTCTGTCTTGACCATCACACCCCCAGCTTGAAACTTCACATTTACCCTTAAAATTATATTTTCAACATCCTTTCCTTTTGGAGCTCAATACTATGCATTTTGCTACTCTGTATCATGTCCCCCATGCCCATCTTGGAGTTTTGCCATTGCTGTGGTGGACAATTTCTTGTGAGTTCAGACTTCCCTACTGGTAACTCCCCGCTACAACATTATTCTATTTTCTACACCAGGACCTTCTGTGGTATCGTGGGAGCTTGCTTTCTGTTGTTCTATGATCATGCACAACTGTGGAAAAAGGGAGAATTAATGCTGGGGGCAACCTTCAACCAATGGGACTCAGGAGATGGTGGATAAATGCTCCAGACTCTCATCCTTTAGGAGGACATTACTGGTAGGAGTTTCAGGGGTCCTGGTGAAATTGAGCTCCTGCTGCCCTGGAACTTTGTTAACACATACATATATTGACTTTTCATGCCTTCTTCGCTCATACCTTTTTTTTTTTTTCCCTTCTCTACTCTATTGTTAATGGCCATGGTCTATAGTTTACCTTATGGTTTACCCTTTGCACCGCACAACTTTATAGATTTTGACAAAATGTTTAAGGGCTTGTATCTGCCTTTGTAATATCATGCAGAACAATTCCAATGCCCCTCAAATGCCCCGTGTTGCACCTATTCTTCCCTCTTTCTCCCCTCAGAACCTCTGGTGTCCACTGTCTTACTAAGAATGTAACACGTTCTTCCATTACTAGAATAATTATGTCTACTTTGGTCCATAGTTGCATTCTCCCCTTATGTTTGCTCATTCCTCAATCTTGAGGATTTTGGAATGGTGATGCCTACCCTGTTTCTGGTTGAGAGGGGCTTAGATCCCATGGATCTAAGTTGTAGATATTTTCTGTTTTCAAGGATGGGCATTGTCCATCATCATCCTTTTGTTAGTTGTCCTGGGTGAATCTGATGAACTGGACAGTAGGTGTTGGCTGCAATTTTGTTGAGATTCAAGGCTCAACTGGCATATGAACAGCCAGAAGATTTAAATCTATGGGACACATATTTATTGTGTATAGTGCTAATTATAGGTTCAGATAAAAGGGGCAGAAGAACCATGTGTAGGAAAATTAAAATGAGTCCAGCTCTGATACACTGGGGGAATAGGTTATCATGCATTCCAAGGTAAGACCCACTGACAGGGTGCCAAATTCTTGAGGTTTTCTGCTCTGCCTATAATGTGCAGATGACTTTAGAGCCCTCCTGCTTCAGGCACTGTATACTCTGGCAGTCAGTGAGATCCTCCTAAGACATGCAGAAGCATAACCTCTGCAATGACCTCCTGACTCACTTTGAAATCTCTTAGCCATAAAACTCATTTTTATTTAATATTTCCCCCTTTAGCCTTGGCTCATTCTTCCCTCTCAATTGCCTCAGCTTCCTGTAATCATCTCACTAATAAACTACCTAATGCCAGTTTCTGCTTTGCAGGGAGCATTTTTATTATATCACCCTCAATATATTTTTAATTATTCTCTACTATGCAATCTGCATATGTTCACATACATAAGCATACATTGTTCTTTTACATTATTTTTATTACTGTTTCTATTTCTGTTTTTCTTATTAGATCATAAGTTCATTGAGGGAAGTTTTTGAGTTTTATTCATCAATACATGCTAAGCCTTTAGCCTAATATATGTCACATACTACGTTCTCAATAAATATTCTTGCAATTAAACTAGACAGGGGGTGAGGAAATGTGTCTTGAGCTGACTTCTGACTTCATGACCACGGCTCCTTCTATTCCATTGTGTTAGCTCCCTGTAGGACAAAATCATTTGCAGGAGCTTAGAAAGAACACTGGGATCTTGGTACGCAGAGTTATAGCATTCACATTTTTAAATCCTCTAATCATGTCATCTTTGTTACCTCACTTTACAATGTTTTGGGCATTTTATTGCCAGTGAGAGAGGACATGTTATATTGTACTGTACATTATATTGTTGTCACAAGGTCATTGGTTCAAACCTCAGCCTTCACACCTGTAAGCTCAGTGATCTTGGACATGTGGCTAAACATATGTGAGTCTTAGTTTTCTTACTAGCAAAGGGATATGAGAGTTACCGTCTAGGGCTATTGAAAAATTAAAGATAAGAACATCTGTAAAGAATGTGGCATACCAAATATACTCAATAAATGTTTGCTTTCCTTTTTATTGTTTTGTGACCATAGTCTGGTTTGGTCTGAGATATATTAGAGACTCTGAAATAAGTTTGATTTGGGACGATGTTTGAATAACCACCTAAAGCAGAATATCACAATATATGGCTTTCAATTATTCATTCTTTTTCGTCCCTTACATTGCTTTAGGTAGTCAGAAATCAACCACATTGCCAAATATGTACAAGGGTGATAAATTGAGAGTGAGAAGTTATCCTAGAGCAGTATGACCTAGCAACAGTGCTGTCTAATGTGCTAATATGGTCTTGGAATGAGAGGTTTAGTATAGTGTCACATATTGATATGTGGAATGATATTATAGAAACTGGAGGCGTTCTCCCAACACTGCTATTAATTGAATTTGGACAAATCACCCATATTTTGGGGGCTAAATTCTTCATCTGTATAAAGAAGATAAGCTAGTAAATGACAAGTGGGACTCTTGTTTAGCTCAAACACTTTAAAACTCTATTTCTTTGGTGTTTCTCAAATACAGACAAGCATATAGGCAATAAAAAGATGATTAGCTTTTAAATGACTAGAACATGATAAGATGACACAAAAGCTATAATGGATGATTTTCTCCTTCCCTGAAAATTCTGAGGTCTTTTAGTTTTCAGGGAATATTGTATTAGAGTTATCCTTTTGTACCTATATAATTATTCATATAAACTGAATTAAGAAGTGATACTAATGGAAATACAAAGTTTTTCAGGGAAAATATGCTGACTGAATCAGTTTTAAATATGATTAGGAAGAAATTCCTTTAATGCAATTAAGAAGAAAGTACTTTGTTTAGTGGTTAGAACATTCTGCCACAGCTTTGTTTGGTCCATTTTCTAATTTTAAAAAGGAAAACATGTTAAAAATGAAATGAATAGATCATAATATGCCCTGTGTCAGGTGGAATGATGGATGGGCTCCAAGAACAAATAACCAATGTCCACAAGAAGCTTATAATAAATAATAGGGTGAGTCCTTGCCTTTTTGTAGTGAATAGAAGTGAAGTGTTTAATGATCCCCTCTTACAAATGAGTAATTTCCACTATGTCAGTATTCCTTTGTTTTCTTTTCTTTATATTGTTCCATCCAACTTGGTTTCCTAGTTTTATAATTAGAAGTCCTTGAAAATGAGTAGAGGGGAAATAGAAAAATCCTAAAAGGGAATAATTTTGCAAAGGAAAGAATTGCCTTTCAGAAAATTTAGGAAATTATCACTCTTTGTAGCAGGCGAGAAAAGTATTTTGATTGAGTGTTGATGTATTTGTCTGAATTTAATGAACGATATTTCTTTCTCGTTAAACAATACAGCTTTTCAGAATTTTAAATATAGCTTTTGATTCCCGTAGGCTAACAAAGTGTTGTTTTAGTATGCTCTGTGGCATACAGTAAGCTAATTCTAGATAGTAGATAAATCAAGAAAGTTCTGATAAGGCAGCCTGGGGCAGGAGAAGGAAAAAGGACTTGGTCTGAAGCTCTATGGCCAGTAGGCCAAAAGCAATAGTCAAAGAAACAGTTATGGTGGGCTTTTGGAGGTGAACAAAGGAGACCCAGCATGGGGAAAAAAAAGGACATTTTTGAAGCAGAATCAATATTCAAAGTTATTAGGAAATAATGCCATGGTTCTGATGTTCTAATTATTTGCAGTAGAGCCATATCCTGCACTAAAATGAAAGAGGAGAATATATCCTCAAGGGGATGTGCTGGTAATTAAGCTATTTTCTTTCGGCTTTAAATCCACCTTTCTATACTCAGCTTTGTGATTCCAAGGCTAAGAATTTGAAAACCGTATTTCCCTTTGGGCAGCTAGGTTTATTTCAGATTCTGCCAACATGAGTGCTGGGTGAAGACGGGAGGTCTGGAGGACAAGGGCCGTGGTGCTTCCTATTAGCTTCTTGTTCCCATAGCCCAAAGGGCAGTTGTTGCCTCCTATAGTTACTATCTATGGTATCCTTGTGTCTCTTTTTGTCTTTTCACAAACAATTCCCTCTATTAAATTCTTTCTTTTAAAATAACTGGTGTGGTTTCTGTTCCCTTACTGAACACTGACTGATACAAGAGAGAAAAATGGCAAAGATCTAGGCAAAACAGCAGCACCGAACAAGCAGACCAGCATTCAATAGAGATCTCTAAAACACACAACTTTGGTATGCTAAGCTTGAAAAACTGTGACAAAAACCCAGTTCTGTAGGTTGTGCCAACACAAAGACTCTTAGGGAAAACAGGGTATGAAATGAGACCACACAAGCTCCAACCAAACACTGGGTTTATGACAATTCTTATTCTCTTAAAAAAAAGCCCTGATAATATTCCCCACCCCCCTTCAGACTTTCACAGATCAGGGGAAGAAAAGCCTGTTAGCATCAGACATAATTTTTAGGAATACTGTGTGCCTCATTTGATAGTTCTTGAAAATTACAAGACCTCATCTTGCCCTTGCATACAAAATGAAATATGTCTATTGATTTGCTTTACTTGTTGTAATATGAAGAATTTTTACAGGTTTCTACACTGTTTGATAGTCAAGAGCACAACCTATCCCCACCTACCCACCACACACACACATACATACCTTTCCTATCTGATAGGTAATACACATTGACCCAAATCTACTACATTGCATAGAAAGCAATTATTAAATATATATGAAATATATCTTTTAAATAATACTGTATATAAAAAGATATAGTTCTATGCTCATGCATGTTCAGGGATATTTCTTATTGGATCAGTCAAGATCTTAGTAGGAAACAAATGGAAGATTCAGATTGGGTAATTTGGGGAAACTATAACAAAGAGACCATTCTTAAAGTTGTAGCGAGAATTTAGGTGAAACAATAAGAGATGGTGTAGGGGGCATTTAGGAAAGGTGGGACAATACCTAAGAGCAAATAGGGATAAAACCTGTTAGGCTCCGTATCTCCCTGGCCTGACCATAGTGTAATTATCTTCTTTCTAAGAGGGTCAAAACCAGCATAACTTAATGAATTTGTTGGTGTATCCACCCTGCTTTACTTGTCCCACATGTCAGTACCAATGTGTGGAGGAAATCCTGGACTGGCTGACAGCAGAGCTCCTTCTCCTGGCACTTATAAATGCCTTGGGATGCTGCGATGGTGATTGTGGCAGTCTTCTGTTTCAGTTGCATTTTTTGCCCCCTGTTAACAGTAAAGAGGATTGAGTCTCCCTGGAAGGGTTAGATTATTTGGGATATACGTCAGCACCCACACCATATGTCTAGATGTCTAAATTGCACACTTGGAGACCCATTATTTGGGGGCTCTTTCTTTCCTTCAGCAATATTTAGAGTCAGGTCTTGTCCTATGTAGTGAGTGAAAGTATGTATCTTCTGTCTTAATGGTATCTCATGTATCAAAGTGCAGCAAAGATGGGATTGGGAGAAGTTCATTGAATAAATTACAGGATGACAGTACCTTCTTCACAATTATGCACAGAGCTAGCCCTAAGTTCCCCCAGGTCATAAATAATTTTGAGTGCTGGCTACATGCCAAGCACTCTGTTTTAAAGATAATGCATCGTGTTTGGAAAAAGAGCTAATAGCTTTGATACAAAAGGGCTGACAATAGAATAGCAATTTCATTCAAGATGGACCTGCCATTATCTATACCTGCTCTGTGGGTCTCATCCTTTTTCCTAGGTGGGAATTAGCAACTTTCATTTTTCCTGAAGAGCATGCCTTCTTTTGCTGCTTTCTCAAAGTTACATTCTTCCATCAGTCAACTTTTTGCCATTCTTTCTCTATAGTCCAGAAATATATGGAAATGTCTCATCTGTTGCTAACCTTAATTCTCTTTGCTGTAAATTTTTATTTCAGTTGAATCAGGTGAAAATATATGTACTCTATCCTCCATCTTAAATCTAAAGTTTTTCATTTTCTTTAAATAGATCCTTACAAATTATAATTACCATTGAATTTTGCTCCCCTATTTTATTCATTGAGTGAAAAGGAGTATAATGATATCCCCTTCATTTTTTCAATATTGTCACATTGTTTTCAGATGAATAAATTGCAATTTATTTTCAGAAATTGTAGATTGAATTTATACACTGTGCAAGAAAAATATGTGAAGGCAGTGCATGGAATATGCCTCAGATATGTCTTCAAATTTCAATATCACCACTTACTTGCTATGTGACCTTATCAAGTCACTGAACCTCTCTGAGCCTGCAATCTCCTCAATTGTCAAATGAGGATAATAATATCTATCTCACAGACTTATCATTTAAGATTCAAATAGATAATCCCTATACTTTAGCACATAAATTACCAGGAAAACTGGGGAAACTTTTTTTTTTTTTAAGATTTATATTTTAAAATTTATTTCAACCTCTTCCCCTCCCCATTGTTTGCACTCACTGTCTGCTTTCCATGTGCTCTCTGTGTCTGCTCATCTTCTTTTTAGGAGTTACCAGGATATGAGCCCAGGACCTCCCATGTGGGAGGGAGGTTCCCAATCACTTGAGCCACATTCACTCCCTGCTTGTTATGTCTCTCATTGTGTTTCCTCATTGTGTCTCCTCATTGTGTCATCTTGTTGCATCAGCTTGCTGCTCTAGACCCTCACATCAGCTCACTGTCTTGCTCATTTTCTTTAGGAGGCACCAGAAACCAAACCCAGGACATCCCAGGTGGTATGCGGGAGCCCAACAGCTTGAGCAACATTTGCTTCCGTGATGAGGGAAACCTTTTAAGAGAGTATTTTAATTAAGTTCATAGAGTCGGATAATTTTTATGGCAAAACTGGTAAAATGGGAATGTGGCCTTAACCATCCATACTCACTTTGTTAATTGAAGAAAATGAAAGCCTGGAAATTTTAAAATGAGCTTTTGCTTATGCAGCAGACATTTCTTGACAATGGAAGAAGAAATAATGATTCTTATTTGTAATAGCATTTGAAAGGATTTTTTGAAAACAAGAATTTTGTAGGTTCAAGAAGGAGGGAAGGACTAGTCACTTATATGTAATGGCACAAGCGAGGTAGCCCTCCCCACCCCCTAAGATGTCCATGCCCTGGATCTTCTTGTGAATATGTTACATTATATAACAAAGGGGCCTCTGTAGATATAATTAAGGTAAGGGACCTTAAAACAGCAAGAGTATCCCAGATTATCCAGGTAGGCCAAATCTAATCATGTGAGCCCTTAAAAGCAGAGAATTTTTTTTTTTTTTTTTTTGCTGAGATGCAGAAGAGAATCAGAGATATTCAAAGCACGAGAAGCATTCAATAAGCTCTTGCTGGCTTGAAAATGGAGGAGGCCAAGGACCTCGGTCCTGTAATCACAAGGAACTGAATTCTGCCAACAACCTGACTGAACATGGAAACAGGTTATTCCCCAAGAAGAAGAGCAGCCCTGCCAATACCTTGATTTTCACCTTATGAGGCTCGAAGCAGAATCCCAAGCTGAGTCTACCTGGACTTTGGACCTACAGAATTGGGAGTTAATAAATGGGTGTTGTTTCAAGCTGCTAAATTCAAATTGCTAAGTTTCTAGTAATTTCTTATGTGGCAGTAAGTAACTAATACAACAAGCAAAATGGGGGAAATGTGGGAGTTCTGGGTCTATAGTGGAACCCACCCTAGGCCAGGTAGGGCAGTGAGGAGCAGAAGCAATTTCAATTGACAGGATAGATTTGTGTAGGAATATTTTGATAATTACTTTATTGATAATAGAACACTAATGAAGAATTCAAAAACGTGGAGGGATGAGTGAAAGAAATCTCTGTTGGCAATGAGTCAGGAAGCTGTATATTTTTCCAGAAAAGTATTGGGGTATATTGCATGGACATGGAGAGGTGAAATTTAAGGATGTGGGGGAATAGAGGAAAGATAAGATAGCTGGAAAGTTTCTAACTTGGTCTAAGTAGACAATGAAATGGTTGATCAGGGTAGAAAATACAGAGAGGCACTTCTCTTTGCCTCTCTTTGTGGTAAATTATAGCTAGATATCTACTAGCACTCTGGTCCTCAGTTATATCTGTGAATAGGGATAATAATAATGTCTAATCCTTAGGGTTAGAGGAAGGATTAAATGAGATGATACATTTGCATCTTTTAGAATTATTGTGATGATTAGATGAGATGACGCATGTAAATTTTGCAGCAAAATGCTGGCACCTAAAGATCAATAAATTGAAATATAATATAACTATCTTTATTTCAATAATTTCTACAGCTAGTTAGAGGCAAACCAGAGATATAACTTACTCTCCTGATATGCTGGCACAAACCTTTCCCCCACATATGATTTCCTTCCTCCTTAAGAGGACAGATTAACTGTGCAAACTCATAAATTTTCTTTTTTTTTTTTTTTTTTTTTTTAAGATTTTTTTTTTTATTTATTCATTCATTTATCCCCCCCTTGCTGCTTGTGCTCACTGGGTCAGCTAACCACACCATCCGGGTGGGCTTGCCTTCACCAGGAGGCCCCGGGAACCGAACCTGGGACCTCCCATATGGTAAACGGGAGCCCTACTGATTGAGCCACAGCCGCTTCCCCATAAATTTTCTTAACATAGTTTTTCCAGTTATAAAGTTGTCTCAGGAAGCCTGCAAGTACTTTTCTTACTGAAAACCTTGGAGTAATGAATACCAAAAAGTGATGGCAATGAAGGGTGTAACTCAACAATATTAAGTTGAAGGAATCAGTCCTTTGAATTTCTTCTCTTCTCTATCCATAGACAAATTTGCATCATGTCTCAAAGCATTTATTAAATAATCTTTTGCTGAATATCTTTTAGTAATGAGCTGTTTTCAAAGTTCAAATAGTAGAGTTGTTGCCACTAGAGAACCTAGATGTAAAACCCCAGACAGAACATGTAAGAAGTAAATTCACAAAGACCCATGGCTCTAACCACTGTGATAAATATGTTGTTTTCTGAAAAGGAAAACATTCGCAGTGTGGACCTGAAGGTATATATTCAAAATATTTCTAAGTCATTGTTGAGATATTTTAAACAATTAAATTCTTTTTAAAATGCTAGTCATGGATTTCATTTCTTAAAATACGAATGTGGAAGAGGGAATAACACTGCTCATTTTAAGATAAAGAGATAATTCAGGGATGAGTGGTGCATTAATCCCTTGTTTATCAGTGCTTTAAAAAATGCCAGGAGGGTGCACAGAGTTTTATAAATGTAAACCTTCTTAGCATGCTTTTAAAAACTTCCCAGGGTTATAAAACATTCCAAAATAATACATTCAATTTTTGGTCCCATTTGCTTGTCTATTTTTATGGGATTTATTTATTCATAACCTAACTTGCTCAAAAATAATTCATGTTGTCTTAAAAAAGATGCATATCTTAGGGCATAATGAAATACATAGAAAACAAAGTGAAAAAGTTTTAAATAAAGGTGGAATGTAAAGAAAACCAGCTGAGAGAGAAGCAAATACATCCAAGCTCATTTTCTTGCTCAAAGGGCCACACATTTGAACCTAAGCTTTGCTCATTGAAAGCATAGCTGTTTACTTGCTATGAGAACATGGAAAAGGTTTGACTATTGGTCAAAGCAATGTCTTCAACACCATCTTCTACAGTACCCCTATATTGACATAACTATAAGTTACATAGCACTGGTTCTTTTTATTTTCCTGAATATGGGTAGTTGGCATGAGGACATTTCAATGAGAGTAATTTCTTCAAGGGTCCAGTATATGCTGCTCATATCATCCAAGTTTATATTTGAAAAGAATTTGAAGAATGGTTGGGGTGTGTGTGTCTTAGTTTGCCAGGTCTGCTATAACAAATAAAACAAACTGCTTTAACATCAAGAATGTATTTTTTCAGAGTTTTGGAGACTAGAAGTCCAAATTCGATGTGTCAGTAGGACCATGCTTTCTCCGGTCTATAGAATTCTGGTGGTAGCTTGCCAGCAATCAGCAACTCAATCTCCATCCTGTGTCCTCCTCTATCTTACTATTGTGTTCAAATTCCCCCTGCTTATAAGTTCTCCATATTGGATTAAGGCCTGTCCTGATGTGGTTTGGCTTCATCTCAATATGAGCTTTGAAAATCTTATTTACAGATCAGTTCACATCCACAGGAGTGGGGGCTAAGACTTGAACATATCTTTGTGGGGGACATAATTCAACCTATAACAGGTGTGCTTCTATCAGACTTATTCTCCCCCAAAGCCATTTCTCTTAGATGACTTTTTTAAAAGGTCTTGAGCAGTGAGGAGTTCAATATTATGCTCCCAGAGAGGTTACTAGAAGGCAATTACTCTGTGCTTGCTTTAAATCATACAAGCCAGGGAGATGAGTAACCTGCTCCTGGTAAACACAAGGAATTTGGGATATAATCACATTATTAAATCCACTGTTCTCTCCCAACTTATTACAAACCAAATCATTCCTTTAAAAAATATTTATTAAAGTTCTCTTAGACCCAAGGCAGTTTTTGCTAAAAGTAACAATGATTATGAAATATGGCACAATCTAGTCCAGGACTTCAAAAAATTTTACAGTCTGGGAAGGAACTGTACATAGAATGCATTGTAGAAGGTGAAACTCCAAGGAACAAAAGAGAAAAATGGATACACTGATTGTAAGTTCAAGGAGAGTGAAAAAGAACAGATCTGATTTATATAGATGTAATGACAAGTTGATGTTACCAGTAACTTCTATTCGATTGTCCATGAAGTGTTCTGCAGTCATATTCACCTCTTAATGAAACAGTCATAATATCAATGGAATAGATTTTCTGATAAGAAGATGGATGTCATTAATTTTTTTATCTAGTTCTTAAACTTGATTTCTTCAAAGATAATTACTGCTTCTTAAATATATACAATATAAAAATATAATCTGTAAAATAGATTATATTCCTATGTATAGTAACACTTTAATAAGAATCCTTTATATTGGTTAAACAAATAATGAACAGCTTTTGAGAATGGGAAGAATTTGGGGCTAGTTTACTGAAAATATCATCTAATTCTTCTTAATCTATCTAATGTCTTTAAAAAATGTTTTTTGTCAATGAGAAGCAGAATTAGGGACACTCACAGCTCTCATTAATCAATGGGGAAAGGAATATAGATCTCCTTAAATTCCACTTCCCCTATGAAACTTGACTGTAACCTTCTGATAGTCTGGTGGTTTAAGAGAATTTGCAGGAGACTGAATACCCACTCTGCTCTTTACTGTTATGTAGTATTGGGTAAGTTGTTTGTTTTTGTTTTCTCTGGTCCTCAATTTTCTCTTCTTTTATGTAGGGATCATTTTGACCATATCTAGAATTTTCACAGGACTTCAAAGATCATGTGTTGATATTGGACTCATGATATTCAGTGACTTCTTAGCTCTTGGATGTATTTAAGCATTTTTTACAAACTGGGCTTTTCGAGGTGTGCTTATCGAAAGCATTGGCCCTCAAATATAGTCAACCATTGCAGGAAGTGGGACATTAACATGATTTGGCAGAAGGTAGGAAAGGGAAACTGAGAAAGGAAAATATATAATCATATGGTGGTTAAGCTCCCCTTTTAATTTATTTGTAATGAATCTGTAAATTTTTTGAAGCATTAACATTTCAGATATTCCTCACAACTTCTATCTTAATGAATATAGACCAATGCTAATATTTCTGCTTAAACATGTTTAAACATGGTAGATGTGAATGGTAGATACCATGAGCCAGCAACTGGGTGTACAGAGGAGAGGGAGATGGGGTAAAGGGAGCCTGAAATGTAAAAGCCATAATTCAAATCAATGTCTAAAAGCTTAGACTAAGTGGTCAATTTTCTGCCTAGGACATTGCCAATTGGAATCACAATCATTAATAAATTACACTATACAAATGGTATTAATGTACATTCAATTATTTCTGGGCTAAGGCACATAACCCATTCCTTTACAAAGTTTTATTATAGTAATTTTTTAATATAACCAAAAGAATCCTTATAATCCAATAGTGCCTTATTAGTGGTTATGGCAGGGAGTGTCATAGTTTATAATTTCTACTTCCTTTGTTCTGGTGCTTTGGGGTTCCTATAATTGCAACTGTTAAGAATTACCAGTTCACTTCTTGTTTTCTATTTCTCAGACAAAATGTTCAAAACACCTCAATGGTTGGCATCTAATTTGAAGCATGAAGTCCTGGTATTTTTTCCATTTACAGATGGAAATTCTGAGCTTCAGAAAATTGTCTGAAGTCACACATCTACTGGGAGGAAGAAAAAAGATATAAGGCCTTTTCAATCCAAGAACTGGATCTCTGTGATGACAGCACATTGACCCCTCCCATTATGCTCCACCTTGTTTTTTATTTTCCCCAATTAAGTAACCAAATACTAGCAATTATACCTCAAAACTGCATTTCAACATATCTTTTGCTGTTTTCAAAATTCAGAACCTCTTGATCTCTCTTCCAGGTTATTAGAGACTCCCAACAGGCTGTCCTGCCATATTATTGTGTTAGTTAGGGGTCTCCAGAGAAACAGAACTGACATATTTATATGTGTTAGGGTAAATATTTAGAGATTTGTTATAATAACTGGCCCACTAGATCATGGGAATTGGCAAGTCCAAATTCTAGGACAGGCTATAAGTTGGAAACTCAATGAAAGAGTTTAATTTCCCAAGGTAAGCTGGATGGGGCTGAAGTAGAGAAAGAAATTCTTCTTTCTAATTGCCGAAATCCTCAGTTTTATCTTTAAGGCCTCCAAGTGATCGAATGAAGAATCTTTTCTCATTGCTGAAGGCAATCTCCTTTGTTGATTGTATATGTAACCACTCATGCACATGCTAATTGTATATGTATATATAATCAACAGACAAACGATTTATATCCATCCATGAAACACCATCACAGTAGCAATCAAGCCAGTGCTTACCTGACCAAACAGCTGGACACCACCTAGTCAAGTTGACACATAAAATTAACCATCACACTTGCCCATGATCCCTCTCAACAGCGGAGTGCCGTTCAGCTTGCCCTCAGAGTGTCTATTCTCAAAGCAGAGCCTATTAAGATCCATGCTTCCAAGACCTTTAACTCTCTGTCTATCATGTACACCTGAACCCTTAATAAATCATATGATGACCTCCACAATCTCACCCTAATGTGCTTCTCCAGTCTAACATCTCCCAGCTCCACATAAAAGGACAGCCCCCTGCCATCCACACACACACACTCACAGAGATGGTGTAACCTAACATCATAAATTGGATTCTAGACTCGCATTTGAAGATAAGGTAACTGGAGCATGGAGGTGATTTTCAGGAACTAAATAACAGGACTTTCTGGGCTTTTGGAGATTGCAGTTAAAAAATCGAATGTATTTTGCCTTCCAAAATTGTATTACATAACCCAAGAGTGTTGCCTGCATGTATTAATATGCCAAGGCAACCCCAAATGGAGGTTGCATGTCTAATGGTACATCTTACAATATGGAAGTACAACAGATCCCATTTTTTGTGAAGACTGAGAAAGTGTGGGGAAGGTTGTGGAGACTCACAAAACCTACTTTGCCTTCTCTGAAAACTCTCGACCCTTATAACAATCATAAAATGATTTTGTACACACATTTAACTTCCAAAAGGTCATCATCATCTTTTCATTATTGCCCTCCTGGCATTTGTTGACAAGACTTCAACAGGTTTTCAAGATATCCAACTTTCACACCTCTGTCAAAGAAAATCAACTTTCAGGGTAATATGTGTTAAGTACTCTGTAACTTTTTTTTTTTTTTAATTCAGATGTTTTATTCTGTAAAGCATATATACACATATCTCAAGTACTGAAAATTTATCTGGAAGTAAATGTCATAACAGCTCAGCTACCAACCCTCATGCAGCAAGATAAGTGAAATGGATAGCAGCTTACGCTGTCTCCACATTTCAATTCACGATGTACCCATTCTTGGATTTAAGCCATTCTGCCTTTCTCATCAAAACAGAGATTAACTTTAAACTCATTCTTATCCCATCCCTAAACCTGCCATACCAATTTTCTGAACAACAGAAATACTACCTATATCTCTCCCAATTTCTGTAATACAGGATATATTGGATTTGAGTTACATAAAATCTGTCCTTCCTACAGCAGTGATCCTCTAACACTTTTGTTGGCCTACCCATCCAAAGCATTTTGAAGTACTATTTATCCCCTCTCACATTTTAGAGATTATATCTAACATTTTTATTACAAATATAAAGAGTGTGATGTTGTGTTGTCTGCAGATTTATGGATATTAACTTCTTAAAAATAAAACTATTATATTATGCTTTTAAATGTATTCATTGAATTCTAAATACAAACTTCATGTAATAAGAAAACCTACTCAAGGAATTCCTTTATAAGAGTAGCTGTAGATAGTAAAGTTTGTGCAGTATGGAATGCATGAAATTGTCTTAATTTTACTTTCATATTTGATTATTAGTTTGTCTTTTTTTTAATTCCACTTTCAAACTTTTACTCAGAACTTTGAAAGTATTGTACTATATTTTTCTTAAATCTGATCACAGTCTGATTCTTCCTAAACTGTTTCTAGGTAATCCCCCCTTTTTTTTCTTACTCCGTGGATACTTCTAAGAATTTTTTCTTGATCTTTTAAACCATGAGGAAAATTATTTTTCATTGTTTTTTTCCTTGCTCTATTCTTTCTATTTTATCCTTTGGGAACTCCTAGTAGACAGATTTTGGAAACTTCCAAATATACCTTCCATATTTCTATACTTTTTCTGATCACACTTTCTTTTACTGTTTCTTTTATACTTCATTTGGGGGTGACCACTGGGCTCAATGTTCCAGCTCATTAACTCATTTATTCATGCCTTAGCTTTTTTTTTTTTTTTGCCATTAATCTCCATCCTTTCATTATTTTTATTTCAATGGTTCCATTTTTTTATATTATAAAATATTAATAGTTTCTTTTCCAAGGATGCCATATTCCTTCACTATCTCTGAGAATATGCAATGAGCTCAGTTTTAATTATTCTGTTTGTTCTAGCCACAATTTCCTCTGGTGTTATTTCCTCTATTTGCTCTGATGTTCCTTTCAATATTGGTGTTCTGAAAATATTTTGTGATTACCAGTTGTTTGCTTTACTTTGCCTTTTAGAATTCCTGATCTTTTTTTCAGATGTTAATGCTGATTACAGTGACATGTCCTTGGAGATTTTAGGTGAAGTGTGGGGCTATTGGGGATAGGTAGCTGTGTAAGACTTTGCCAGGCCTCTTCAATTTTAAGACAAACACCCTTTTTCCTTGGAGCACAGAGGTCCCTACAACCTGAAAGTAAGTACACGTGGAAAGGTGGGCGAGTCAAATAGGGCCATCTCCTCTGCATTCTGCTCCACCCAGAGGTTTCCTCCTTTCTCTCCTTGAATCCACTCACATTCCAAGACTGGAGATTCCTTGGAATCAGCCATGCTTTTCTTCACAGCAGTCTCCTGCACAAGGTATTTTTTTTATCTTTAGGAAATTGTTTAGAATGCCAGGCGCATTTTTTTGGTACTCCTTTTTGTTGACCAGTTTTATAACAGATTGAAACTTTTCTGAAATGCCCTTCCTATCATTTCTCATGATTTTGTGTGGGAGGTAGGTAGACATGTGTTCTTGGTCTGCTCTTTTCATCCAATTTCTGCTTTATCCTCTAAAGAAACCCTCATGTCAAATTAAAATGCAATTATTTTCTTATCTTGATAATACCCAGTAACTTCTCTAATGTGATTTCAGAGGCATGATAAAAACAAATGGGTATTGAGTCTCCTAAAACAGCCATAAACCGAAGGGAATGGAGTTGCATATGTCAAGGATTTAACACTGATACATTTGATGCCATCTTGAACTCCATCAGGAAGCATCATCATTCCTCGATGAGTTTCTTGGGACCAGCCATTTCAATTAAGTTGTTTATATTACCAAGCCCATTTGTACAAGCACATGCTTAGCTGGCCTGCATGCTGATAAAATGGGCAGGTTAAATAATGGAGATAAATCTTTCTGTCTAGTTGGAAGGCTTTGGGTGTGTGTATTCACACCCTGGCCTAGATATACACATACATTCTTACAAGAACAGACACACATCATATACCTTCCTTTAAAACTAAACTCTAGTATCATCTACTCTAGAAAGCTTTTGCTGCTTCTTCTGCAGTAAGATAGGTGACTTTCCACTGTGCTCCAAGCACTCTGTTCTCCTATCTTCTGTGGCTCATATCATTCAGTATTGTTACTCTTTTTCTGTTTGACTTTCCTCATCCTCTTAGCTTCTACAGAATCTGAGCTCTTCTAGGCCAAGAGTGGTGGGTACTCTATTCATCTTGACCTTTCAAAGATAACCAATGGTTTGTCACACAGTGAGTAATATGGATGCAATAAATATGCTTTTTAAGATTGATACATTTATAAGTCCAGACATAGTAGTCAAATATAATGCCAACTATATATGAAGGCAATGCAATTTTTTGGAGTAAACAGTTTTATCTTGCTTAATTTTCTTATGTATACTCAAAAATTATTTGTTTCTAGGTATAATCGGTACATATTTACACAAATAATTCTCCTGGGTTTCATATAAAGGACACATGCAGGGTTATGTTACACATAGTGGCTGATCCCAATTTATTTATAATACAAATTTTATCGTCTCTCTCTTTATATACAAACATACATATAATGGTTTGCACATAGATTTTGTATATACACACAGTACATATAGTAAGTGCAAAATATAGAGAGATTGAGAGAGAGAAGGAAAGAGAAAAGAACAACTTCTTTACACAATTGTTTTGAGAATTTGGATGCTGATGACTTAGAAATTTTTGCTTTTTACCGCTTTTTAAATGTTTTAATTTGTTTTTGTTTGTTTGCTCACTTGTTTTCAAAATCCAGGGATTGACAGAGTAAGAAAGCAGTATTGTGGTCTTTATGGGAATTTTACACACTATGCAGTTTGTACCACAGTTCATCAGATTTCTTTGTTGTTTGTTTTCAGGCATGAGAACTTAGTGCTCTATTGAAACGAGTCAAAAAATATTTTCATGATATTTGCTGATGGGGCTCCAAAAATTCAAAAATTCTTGTATCTACCTACAGAAGAGTTGGGAAGCAAATGAAAAGAGTGAAAAGAAATGGGGAGGGGCCGTGATCTTCCTCATGAGAATGAATAAGTGGAAAACTTGCCTACCCCACATTTGGGGTTTGAGAAAAAACACTTAAATAAATCTAGAGCTGCCTGTGTTGAGTTTAAACAGCTGTATCTATGATAATTCCTGATAGTCTCTCAGATCATGCCTCAGAAAGGCTCAGTGACTCTGAAAATGGGTGAAAGTGATTTGACTTCAGTCTAAATCTCAATGCCTTTAAGGGATGATTCTTTAGTGTTAGGTTCACCTATCTTGATATGAAATATATCTATTTATAGACAAAAAAAATCCAATGATTTTCCCAAAGGTTTCCAAGGAGTGACATTTATTGTGATTGGCTATTCCAACGCAGAATGGACTTGAAAACTATATTACAGTTGTCCCTTAACAATGAGAAGTCTTGGATCTACTAAAGAGCTGGAGGGCCATGCATATTACAACCATATCCTTATGCCAAAAGAGCTATAGGAATCACAACAGCTTGTAACACAAAACAAACAGAACCTTGAAATAAAGCAATTCCCTTAACAATGCCTCAATTTCGCATACCTCTTACAGATCTTAGAGCAAAATGTGTGTGTGTGTGTGGTGTAAAAGGATTTGGAAACCAAGTACCTACTCTGCACTGGATACCGGGCACCTCTTATTTCTGTTAATTTTCAACACAGCAGAGAGGTAAGGTGTGGTGTTGTTATTTTGATAGTAAAATGATGCATATTCATTGTCAAAAAATATGAGAAAATTTAACTAAAATTTAGCTAAATAAAATCTCCTAAAATCCAAATACCCATATTTTACTATGTGCAAGACATTATATCCATGATTCACACATATTAACTTACTTGACCTGTCCACTCACTCTGCACACATCCACATTTTACAGAAGAAACCTTGGCATGGAGAGCCCAGGCAACTTGCCCAAGAATAAAATGCTTGGCATGTCGCAGAGTTGGGCTTTTAAACCAAACAGCTTGGCTCCAGAGACTCTGCCCTTAACTATATTTCTGCACTTCTTCCCTGGAAGCATAGCTTTAGCATAAAATACGACCATATCACAGTAATATTTATTTTAAAAATGGAAAAATATAACTATTCACCAGATGCAATCCACCAGATAAACATGGGTATTTCTTCTTTACCTATGATCTATTTCAGCCACCTCCTTTCTGGACATTTTTATTTATCTTTTTTTCTTATTTTCATTCTCATGTTGGTTTTCCTGATTTGTTTCAATGTACCTTATTATGTTTTCATGCCAATAAACTCTTCCTTGGCAACTTGTAATTTCTGACAAGACTTTGTCTTTTTCTTCTATTCCTTGCTTGGATCCAATCAATTCTACTTTCATTTCTTCCTGTATTTTCACCTATTTCTTTTTCTTAGTTTTTATATTTCTGATTAAACAATTTTCTAATATTCCAAAATGCTTATTTGAAGGTATTTAATTCAGATTTGAGTGTTGTGTTACAATTTTCTTCTTCTTCTTCATTTGTTTATGAGAAGGAATTTTCATAATCTTAATTGGGTGATTATTTTTATCTGCTTCATTTGCATAATAGTTTTTATGTATTTAATAGATAAACTCTGTTTGTACCTCCCCATATCTGTGGACAGGGCTGGCAGTTTGAAAGAATTTACAAGATTTCTAGTATAAGAGGAAACTTTTATCGCAGCAAAGTATGGTTTATTTATTGGATTTCATTGGGGAATTTTCCTGGGAAAATGGGTTGTGTTCTAATGATTTTTGTTGTTGTTGTTATATGCAGTAAGCATACCTGATAGGAAAAGCAATACCTTTCCCAAGTGGGCATTCTACTGATCACCTCCTCTAACTTGCTAGTGAGTCGAAAGAAGGATCATGGCACACTATTTTGTGTGCATCAATTTTACATCCTACAATGCAGCTATGTTTGATATTCTCCCTGCCCCCTCCCAACTCAGACTGGATTAATGCACTCCCCACCTTAGGCTTTGATCTTATAGGTAAGTATGCTGGTTTGAAACTGTGTGCCCCCCAGAAAATCGTGTTCTTAAAGCTAATCTATTCCTGTGGGTGTAAACCTATTGTAAGTAGAGTCTTTTGATTAGGTTATTTCAGTTAAGGCTTGTAATTAGGTGGGTTCTTAATCCTTTTACTGGAATCCTTTAAAAATGGGATGTATATGGAGAGAGAGAGAAAGTCAGGGAAGCAAGAAGCTGGATGCAATGAAACCCAGAAGATAAGCGAGAGATCAGCCGAAGCCTCCATGTGCCTTGCCAAGTGACAGAGGAAGGATTGCTAGCAGCCAGTCATCCGGGAGAAAGCATCACCTGTTGATGCCTTGATTTAGACATTTTTCTCAGTCTCAAAGCTGTAAACTTGTAGACTAATAAATTCTCACTATTAAAAGCCAACCCATTTTATGGTGTCTGCTTTTGGCTGTCTAGCAAACTAAAACAGTAAGGAATTGGAGTGTTTGTTTGATTCTGCTGGGTACCCCTACTATTTAATGCCCAGACATCATTTTTATCTCTGCAATTAGTAAGTTACAGTGAAGACTAGTCTGTCCTTAATCCAATTTCCTTTATACAGTTTTCAAAAGTCACAGAGGTATTAGACTATGAATAGTAATAATGATAATACAACAGTAATAACTATCAGTGAATCATTACTGTGATTCTATTCTTAACATGCATTACCACATTTAATTTTCATAGCAACAATTTGACACAGTAATATTTTCATGCCTATTTTACAGATGATGACTCTGAGGCTTGGGGAAATTAAGTATACTGCTCTTGTTCTAAGCCTTACATCTAATGTGTTGTCTACCTAAAAGATATCACTCACTTTTTCTAGCAGGAACACATGCACACAATCACATTTCAGTTGATATTTGGCAAAGAAAAAATAATTATACACCACGCTTTGAATGACACTCGAAAGACTGCACAATTACTAATAAAAGTATTTCTAGGTAAATATACTAATATATATATATTTTAGAAACAAAGGTGGCCTTCAAAAGAATAATTTAAATGCACACGTACTTATAGATTCTGCTCATTAAAATGATTCATCTCTTCCTCATTAGTGGCTTGGAAGAATCCAGGTTTGTATAAAATTTATCTCTAGTCAGTTGTCATTAAGGCAGTTACAAGGAATTAATACACAATATTTCAAAAATACTTCTCATTCAAATCATTGACATACATATATATTTATATTTATTTGATGAATTTTCATATTCAAAGTGAAATATAAATAAGTTTGTTGTTGGTAACTTTGAGATAAATATCAAATATTTCCACAACAATTTGCTATCTTGGATATTTATGATTGTATATAACAATTTTCTTACTGTAAATATAAGGTATAAATATAAATACCCTACATTGTAAATTAAACCATCCTGAGTCCTATTTGTCTTCTGAGGGAAAATTATCTTATCTCGTAAGTCTTCTGGTTGAAAAATTCTCCTTTCTAGATGACTAAATAACCTTTAATATTTTGGCATTTCCATCCAGCTAGTTATATCTTATGATCTAATTATGCTCTAATTAGCATTTGGTATTTGATATCTCCAGTGACTAACAAGACCATCTAAATTAAAGCATTTCAGAATCCAAATGTCTTGTTAGAGAATTCTATTAAAATGGGAGCAATACAGTGGCTTTCTCTATTACTCACAGTTTACTTTCAGGTTTATTGGTTAATGTTTAATTCTCCAATGAAAACTTAATGATCTTAGAATGTCATCTATTTCAAAGTCCCAAGTTGCTCGTTGCTGTGTCTCATTGCTTAACTGAATTTTCTGAGACTTTGAGAATCTGAGAATTTCAACTTCAATTATTGAGAAATTTTTTGAAAACTTGAAGATAATATCCAACAATCAAACCTTCATTAAATATTTATGTTTTAAAACTCATCCTTGTATAGAAAATGATTAAAATATTCCCTAAAAATTGTGACTGTTTTACTAGAACTCCTTGAAATTAATTATATGTAGAAGTTTTTTCATTGAACATTTCATAATGTGCATGCATTTGTGCACATACACACACATTATGAAATATTGAATAAAATTTAATTGTTTACATTTTATTCTTAGGCAAAAAAAAAGTACATAGATCTTAAAATGATTTGTACAAAGTCTCATTATATTAAAGCATATCTAGGAAGATAAATCAGACATATTTTAAATAATGTATTAGGTATTTGCACACACATACACTTAATAAGCCCAAAAATCATAAAGAGCCATCATAAGCAGATTTTTAAAGATCCTACTAGGTCTTTTAAAATTCAGTTTAGCCCATGTGATGGTTTGAAGCTGTATGGACCCCAGAAAAGTATGTTCTTTTTTTTTTTTTTTTTTTTTTTTATTATGGGTAAAAATCAAAATTCTCACAATACATACAAACATTTGTAAAATGATATATAAATATATATGCATATATGTGTATTTGCTTACAAAAATGTTATTTTATATATATATATATATACATATATTTTAAGAGGTGCTTAGATTACCTAAAATATTATACGGAACCCACTCGGAGCTAATCCATTCCTGTGTGTGTAAACCTATTAGGTTACTTCGGCTAAGGTGTGGCCCAGGGTGGGTCTTAATCCTCTTACTGGCGTCTTTTATAAGAAAATATAATTCAGAGAGAAAGAGAGGAGAGAATGCCATGGAAGCAGAAGGTGGAAGCATCAAAACCTGGGAGAGAAGGGAGAGACCAGCAGATGCTGCCATGTGTATTGCCATGTGGCAGAGGAGTCCAGGATTACCAGCAGCCAGTCTTATGGAGATAACCTTGCCTGATGGTGCTTTTATTTGGATATTTTTTCTCAGCCTCGAAACTGTAAGCTTATAAACTAAAAAATTCCCATAATTAAAGCCAACTCATTTCTGGTATATTGCTTTCTGCAGCCTACTAGACTAAAACAGCCCATAATCTTGCACTAGAATAATTTATTTACATCTACTATTCCACAACTTCTCCATTTGAACCATGCCCACCTATCTTCTATCAGTACCCTAAAATAGCACAACTATTAAGTATATGTGGCAAATAGAACTGTTAGAAGTTTTGATGATGAAAAGGGAAGTGAAACAGGGAGTATGTAGATTAAAATTTTTAATCTATTAACATCAATTAACTCTATTGGGATAAATTGAAGAGATAACTGGTAAGACATATAAATAGGATTTAAAGAATTCAGTAGGACATATTTTCCCTCCAGAAAGATTGCAAATTAAAGATTTAGCTCCAGCTTCTTCAGCTATGAAAACATTGCTGTTGTGGAATAGAAAGGGTGCAATAAAAAATTCCAAAGGCACTTTTGGGGAGTACTAGCTTTGAAAGTTATTTTCTTCTCTGCTCTGCAAGGTCAAATAAAGGATACCTTGGAAGTGAACAGTGACCTAATCAGGGATTCTTACATAACCAGGTAAATGTAACCACCAGCTTTTGAAGGGATATGTGCAGTGACAAATGTGATCAGAAATATTTCATTCCATAGAAATTGTTTGTGAGGACCCTTATCTTTCTTTTATCAATACACTTAGTTTGATGTTTGTTTGTCACTGCAATTAGCACAACAGTTGAAATGAAGGAAAATTTTTGTTCATTCTGAACCAGAATTGGTAAGTATGAAAAAGGCCAACATTGCATACAGAGGATTCAGAGAATACCACTGCATCATAGCAAAAGCAAGAGGACAAGAGCAGGCTGAAACATATCTTTTATAAACTCCTGGTTAAAGATTTCACTGTATACCAGGGAGAAGGGATTAAGAATTAATTCTACAGCCATTCTATCCTCATATCTCTAGTATTTATAATTATCTATGCATTTATATTGAAATTAACTATGATATATTAATATAATACAAATTTTACAATACAATAAATATGAGTGCTATTTTTTTAGTCTTTACCCATTTTGCTTCAGTTCTCAAATAATCTTTTGCGTCTTGGTAAAATAAAAAAGCTAAATCACAGCTGAAAACATGGGCTCTGGAGTAAAAAATACTTGGATTGAAATTCCATACCTACCATTTACTGGCTGTGTGATTTCGGGTAATTATCTTTTCCTCTCGTGCCTCGGTTTCTTCATCTATAAAGTGAATTTTACGTTGTTGCAATGAGTAAATGTGATAATCCACAGGATATACTTGTCAATTGCCTATTATGAGTAGGCATTTATTATATGTTAGCTATTATTATTCTCATCATGATTTTTCTTATTATAATTTCTACATTTAATAAACATTGGGAAGGCACCTACAGCATATGATCCTATTAACATTAATAGGCAAGAAGTAATTCAGCTATCCTTAATGAAAAAAGGTATAATCTTCCTTCCAGAATATCTTCCTGGTTATGCCATCTGTTTAAAGCCATAAAAACAATAAAATTATTCTCAAGAAGACATATACAAAGGCCAAGTGATAAAAGTAAATAAGGTGTTGGGAAATCCAGTTATGGGAAAGAATACTTCCAGTATTCCAGGAAGGATTTATTGAAGATATAGCATTTGAACAAGATCTTAAAAGAGAAGTTGAATTTAGATCCATGGAGACCAACGAAGAGCATCCAGGCCAGAAACAGCAAAGGTCAGGTAACCACAAAATATCAGAAATTCAGAGATGAATCCCTAATATGGATCTTTCAGTTTACCTGGAGTGAGTGAAGGAGACTTATAAAATATTTTCTTAGAATCACAGTTCTGGAGCACATCATGGGGAATATTGTACATAGGTTTGTGCTCCGTTCTGTTCACTCGTATTTATTTTCCTCTTCTTAAATAGTAATAAAACTGTTAATTTCATACAGAGTTGCCCAGGTGGAGACTACACTTCCTAATTTCTCTTTGAATTAGTGGTGGTCATGGAGTAATTTCCAGCCAGCAGGATGGAAGTAGATATAATATGTATAATTTCTTCACTGTACCCCTCAAAGGAAAGAATGCCTTCTCCCTTTTGCTCTTTTCCTTATGCCTGATGGCTTGAATGCAAGCACAGCCATTTTGGATCACAAAATAAGAAACAATATGTTAAGAAAACTAGAACAATCTTGGGCTCTTAAAGATTATGTCACTATACTGGTCCTGAACCACCAACCGTACTTTTCACATGTAAGAAAAATAAACTTCCATCTTGATTAAACTATTATTATTTTATAAATCTCATTTAAAACAAACAAACAAAAAGAACCATGCATCTCAATTAACACATTTTGCATTGGGGAACTTCAAAGAAGTGGTCATCATCATGAAAATCTCGACAGTATGTCACAATATTAGAAGTACTTCAATTGTACTTAGCATTCAAGATATGAGTTTAAAATATTACAATTCAGTCACAAAAAAAGCTTTTTGTGAAAGTATTAAATTGTGTGTACCAAACCTTGCAAATATTCAGTACTATCTGGATCATCTCATTTTCTGGGTAGATGGCAGCATCTCCTCCTGCCTTGAAAAGCAGGCATGGTCATGTGACCTACATTGATTAATGAAATATGAATATCAGTGTTTCTGCTGGGATGGGGTAGTTAAGAGCTGCTTTCTCCATGTGCTCGTTCATAGCCTCTTTCACTGCCTGCATTCCAAAGAGCTGAGTCTCTATCAGCCTGAGCCTGGAGTGTGAATGGGTCAGGCCCCATTCCTATCCCAAATAAGGAATAATAAACATATAGTCTAAGTTAGAAATAAATCTTCATTACTTAAGCCACTGATATTTGGGGGTTGTCAGTAACCCCAGCATAAACCAATGCATGTTTATACAGTGGGGGAATTCAGATCATACTGCACATGAACTGGAGAGGACATTGTTTTAGCTGACAATCCCTTTGTGTCTTCCCTGTACTGGTTCCTTTTCCTCATCTTACAGGTGAGATAAATAGGGTTAGGCTTTCAAATATTGAAGCCAGAAATTGTTTTCTGAATGAAACCCCAGTAGAAATCCAACAGATACTGTGCTTGGTTTTCATCACAGCAAAATAGTGTTTTCAACCACTGCGTTGTGCATATAAGGAGAAAGAGTTGCAGAACAAAGGTAACTTTTCATAGGCAAGACATTCTAAAATGTATTTAGGGGAACCTTTCTTATATATTATTTGATTCCATTTGGAAATATAATCTTTTAATTAATTAAGCTTTTCTCTTATTTATAAACCAGCGACTAGAGGTTAGTTAGGGTTAATTCAGTTAAGTTGTCGAAACAGCTTTTCTTC
Source organism: Tolypeutes matacus (assembly GCA_026826555.1). NCBI lineage: Eukaryota > Metazoa > Chordata > Mammalia > Cingulata > Chlamyphoridae > Tolypeutes > Tolypeutes matacus. The sequence goes on from JAKSZT010053846.1 coordinate 2,407,249, forward strand.
CATTTTGGTCAAGGAACTGCTGATTCAAACTGAAAATGGCTGAACCTAAAATGAATGTGATGGGACAGCGTGACTGAAACAAAAGGTTGGTTTGTTGCTGTCATCTTATTTTGTTGGGCAAAAAATAATATAAACTACCAGACAAAATGATGGTACACAGGTGTTGTTATTGCGTTTACAGCCCAGTGTGGCTTTTAAGTGGTTGCTATGGTAACATGATCATTTATACACTCTAATCCCATTAGGAGAAACTAGTGATAAAGTAAGCTCATTATAACAGAACTTATATTGCTTCACTTCCGGTTCTATCTGTTTTATGGCAAATTACATTAGTAGAGCTATTAAATAACAAACACATAAGAATGTCACACTTAGTCATGAAATATTTTTAGAAGGAGGAAATGTGAATATGAAAAATTACTACAGATAAATTTTTAAATGTTAGCATAATTTTGCAAACAAATGTGAATTATTCAATTTTAAAAGAATAAATACTAAAGTAGTGAAGTGGATAACATTTTAGCCCTTCTCCTAGAACAGGCTCTTAAGATCACAGCTGTGGATCTATAGGCCAGCAGATCAGCTATACTCATAAGGAAACTGAGATCCAGAAGGCTCCATGACAAGCCCAATAAGTCACTGAATTTGACTGACCATATTTTAAAAAATGACATACTTTTACTCCTAAATTTTTTTATCCCTTCATTTCATTTGAGAATTATTTCATTGCCCCAAACTATTCTAAACATTTTTGGCTTTAAAAAAAAAATTCATGAATGCTTCTTCTACTAAGTCAAAAGAGACTCCTGTCCCCATTGTGCCCTGACCCTCCTGAGTATATACATTTCTACATAAGAAGATAGAAGCAATCAGTCACCTGGTTGTGAGGGTCAATGAGGATGAAATTTAGTGAATTAAAGACTTGTTGAGGTAACTTCCACTTCCAGGAAGAAGGAGAAGACATACGTTTCTCTATTCTTTCCACGAGCTACCAATAGCCTTGCACGTTATGTATAAAATACGAGTAAGAAGAATCTGAAAAGTGGAGAGAAGGTAGGTTTGTCAGGGACCTTGAGACCAAGGAAGGACCAAATGAAGAGTTCTTTCTGTGTGTGTGTGTGTGTGTGTGTGTAAGACAAGGTTTGTGGTGGTTTGGAGCAGCATGTACCCCAGAAAAACATGCTCTTAAATCTAATCCCTTCCTGTGGGGGTGAACCCACTGTAAGGAGACATTTTGATGAGGTTACTTCAGTTACATTGCGGTCCAGCACAATCAGGATAGATCTTAATCCTATTGTTAGAGTCCTTTATAAGCAGAATGAAATTCAGACACACAGAGAGAGAAATCCACAGGAAGCAAGAAGCTGAACATCAACAGAATCAGAAAGAGAAGGTAAAGCCCAGGAGACACTGCCATGTGCCTTGCCAAGTGACAAGGCAAGGACCAAGTATCATGAACACCCAGCCCCAGAATGCCACAGTCTTCAGAAAGAAAACATTGCTGTGATGATGCCTTGATTTGGACTAAAACTAAAACAACTGAAACAAGGATGAAGTCCACAACCTAGAAACACCAAAGTGTGTAGGTCAAAACAGCCACAGAAGAAGCTTGCTTTCTCTAGCCATGAAACCAGGAAGGGGGGATCTTAATGTCTTAGTTTAGCAATCTGCTCTGCCAAATACTACACAATGGGTTAGCTTAAACAACAGGAATTTATTGGTTCACAGTTATGAGTCTTGAGAAATCCGAAATCAAGTATTTGCAAGTCAATATTTTCTCCCTAAAGTCTGTGCCATTTTAGTGCTGGCTGATGACAATCCTTGAGTTTCCTTGGCTTGTATCCCTGCCTTACATCAAAAGGACTTACAAAGCAAAGTCCTTTTCTTTTTCTTCTAGGTTCCATTGATTTCCAGCTTCCAGAGTGTATTAAAAATAGTGACCCAACTATATACTACCTAAAGAAACTCATTTCAAATATAATAATTTGGATTGTTTGAAAGTAAATGTGTGGAAAAAGTCACATCAGACTATCATTAATCAAAAGAGAGCAGGATTGGATATATCATTAGCAGATAAAGTAGATTTCAGAGCAAATAAAATTACCAGGGACAGAGAAGGACATTTTATAATGATAAAACAGTCTCTGTACAAGAAAGCATAGTGATCCTAAATGTGCATGCACTAAAACACAAAGCTGCAAATATGTGAAGCAAAAAATAATAGAATTTAAGGGAGAAATACATATTAGAGTTGCAGACTTCAATGTCTCTCTCTCTCTCTCTCTCTCTCTCTCTCTCTCTCTTTCAACACTTGCTAGAACAACTTGACAGATAATCAGCACTGATATAAAAGAACTAAATAACACTATAAACCAGCAGGATATAATTGACATTTGTAGAATACTCCGCCCAGCCAAAGTAGAATGCACAGTCTTTTCAAGTGACCATGGAACATGTACCATGATAGACAATATTATAGACATAAAAGAAACTTCAACAAATTCAAAGGAATTAAATTCATCCAAAGTAGGTCATCTGACAATAATGGAATCAAATCAGAAGTCAATAACAGATAGATAACAGGAAAGTCTTTAAACACTTGGAAACTAAAAAAATATATACTTTTAAATAATCCATAAGTCAAAGAGAAAGTTCCAAAAGAAAGAAAATATATATTGAACTAAATGAAAATGAAAATATACTATATAAAAATTAACAAGTCATGGATAATGCAGTGTTGTGAAGAATATTTATAGCACTAAATGCTTATATCATAAAAAGGAAAGATCCAAAACAATAAACTAGTTCCCACCTTAAAAAAAAAAAAAACTAGGAAGAGAAACATAAAGTAAAACCAAAGTAAGCAGAAATAAGGAAATAATAAATATGACAGCAAAAATCAAAGAAATTAAAAACAGATAAACAGTAGAGAAAATCAATGGAAACAAAACTGGTCCTTTGTAAAGTTCAATATAACTGACCGTTGTCTAGCAAGACTGACAAAGAAAAAAAGATAAGACGCAAATTACCAACATCAGGTATGAAAGAATATATCACTACAGGCATCACAGACATCAAAAGAATAATAAGGGAACACAACAAAATCTCTACACATATATGTTTGACAACTTTGCTGATAAGGAAAAATTCCTCAAAAAACAAATAACCACAACTTACTATTATGAAATGGATAATTTAAATAGTTCTGTAACTGTTGAGGATTTTGGATTCATAATTTTAAAATTCCCGAGAAAAAATCCCCAAGTCTAGATAGTTGCACTGGAGAATTACAATATTTTAAAAAGAATCAGCACCAATTCTACACATTATTCTCACGAAAGAGCAGGGAACAGGGAAATTCTTCAAATTCTTTTCTTTTAAGCTACCTTTACTCTGATAACAAAACCAGATAAAAGCAATACAAAACAAAAGAAGAAAGAAAAATACAAATCAATATAACTCATGAATATGGATGCACAAATTCTTAACAGAATTTTAGCAAATTGAATTAAGCAATATATAAAATGAATTTATATATCATCAGGTACTGGAATTTATTTAAAAGATGTAAGATTTGTTCAATTTTTGAAAATCACACAGTGTAATCAACTATATTAACAGCTTAAAGAAGAAAAATTACATGATCTTATCAATTGATGCATATAAAACATTTAAGAAAATTCAACAACGATTCATGACTAAACTCTTGGGAAAATAGGAATAGAAGGAGCATTCCTCAACTTAATAAAAATATCTACAAAAACAGATAACAAGCTTTATATTTCATGATGAAAGATTGAATGCATTACCCTTAAGATCAGGAAAAAAAGCAAGGACATCTGCTCTCTCACCACCTTTATTCAACAGAGACCTGGAAGCTCTAACCAGTGCAATAAGACAAGACAAGGAAATATAAGTCATTCAGTTCAGAAAGGAAGAAATTAAACTGTTCTTATTTGCAGATGACTTGATTTTTTGTGTAAAAAACACCAAGGAATCTATATAAAATTCTCCTAAAACTAACAAATGAGTTGATCAAGGTCTCAAGATACCAGATTAGCACGCAAAATAAATTTTTGTCTCTATATACTAGCTGTGAACACATGGACATGGAAATTAATAGTGAAATCCCATTATGGTTGCTTAAAAATGAAATACTTGGGTACAAATCTAACAAAACATGTACATGACTTATGTTGCAAACTATAAAATGCTGATAGAAAGTAATGAAAATATAAATAAACGGACACATATGCTTTTTACATGGAAAAGATGTCAATTCTCACCAATTGGCACACAATTTTAATTCAATTCCTATCAAAACTCAAGTATGGTATTTTTCACATGAGGGCAAGATTATATAAAATTTATATGGAAAAGCAAAAGAACTAGAATCACTAAAACATTCCTGAAAATGAATATAGTGGGAAGAAACAGTCTATCTGGTTTCAAGACTTGTTACATAGGTTCGGCAATCAAGATGGCATAGTAATGGTGGACAGATAGGCAGATAGATTAATGGAACAGAATAGAAAATGCTGAAATAGCCCCACACAAAGCTAACTGGTTTTTTAAGAAGTTGGAAAGCAATTAAATGGAGAGATGGTAGCCTTTCAACAAATGATGCTGGTGAAATTGGATATCCATAAGCAAACCAAAAAAAGAACTAGAACTAAAACAAAAAAAACCTTAAACAACAATAAAAACATCTAGACTTAAACTTCACACTTTCTCTGGAATATTTAATTCAAAATGGATCACGGTGTTAAGCGTAAAATATTTAAGCCATAATTTTTTTTGGAAGAAACATAAGTGAAAGTTGTAGACTTGACACTGAAACACCACTCATTATAGGAAAAATTGATAAGGAAAAAAATTGCAAAAGAACTCATTAAGAAGACAAAAAGACAAGCTACTGATGGGGAGAAAATATTTTTAAAGGTCATATCTGAGCAAGGACTAGCATCTAGAGTAAATAAAGAATCCATGAAAGTCAGCATAAAAAATATAAACAAATAAAAACAAACTAAAAAACTATCCAACTAGAAAATTGGTAAAGATTATGAAAAGGTAGTTCACTGAATAAAAATACCAAAGCTAAATAAGCACCTATAGATGTTTTCAACATCACTAGCCATTAGGGAAATACCATGATGAGATATCAGTACACATCTCTCCATGATGAGATATCACCTCACACCTATTAGAACTGTTAAAATAAAACATTTCCCAGCAGTAATGCTAGTGGGGATGCAGAAAAACTAGATCACCAGTACATTGCTAGTGGGAGTGCAAAATGGTACAGCTATTATGAAAACAGTTAGCAATTATGTAAAAAACTAAACTTTCACCTATTGCAGGTTTCAGCAATTATACTTCTTGATATTTACCTTAGAGATGTGAAAACTTATTTTCCACTAAAAAAACAATCTCTACATGAAGTTTTATTATATTAAATGGAAAAAAATTCAGAGGCCTTTCAATGGGTGAATAGTAAAACAAACAATGATGCATCCACACTTAAAGTACTACTTATTAATAAAAAAGGAACAAATTCTTTAAACACACAACATCCTGGGTGTATCTCTATTGAATTAGCTGTCATAAAATCCTATAGGGGTGTCATTTGGAAGATGGATTAAAGTGGCTCTGTCTATCTTAACGGATTCATCAATAAAATAATAGGACTCAGTCAATGATTTTATGAAGAATAGTTGTGTTATTAATCCATTTATTAATTCAGACAAAAAGTACTTATTTTCATATCACTTGAGAGTCCAGTTATCTTGAGGTACTCCCATTTCTCAATATCTCAAATAATACAAAATAATATAAATACTACAAAACAATACAAAACATAACTAGGCATCATAGGTAAGATGCAGTTTAACAGAGCAGAATTAGACTGCACCCTCCTTTTTTATATTTAACATATATATGTTGTGACTTTTCTGCAATCCAAAACCTCCCCTAAAACAAAGCCAAAAATAAATAAGTGAAGCTAATAATACAACTAAAAATAATGATAAAAAATAAATAAAATACAGAAATTAAAAGTTTTAAAAATTAAAAAATAAAATAATTTTTTATTCATACTGTATTTCTTCACTGTTATCTTTCATGTACAGTGACAATTTCTTCCATATGTTCTCACAGGGTCTTATTTTTTTCACTTTATCTTCAAAGAAGCTTTAGGTTACAGAAAAGTCACATAGAAAAATATAGGGGATTCCCATATATTCAATGCCCTCCCTCTCTCCCCCTGTCTCTATTAATAACATTTTACATGTGGATGGTATGTATTTTACAATTGACATACAAATATTGAAGCATTGCTATTGATCATGATCAATGGTTTATGTTAAGGTTTACATTTTGTACCTTACACTTTTATAGGATTTGATGAAAATTTAAAATGGCTTGTATCTGTTATTGCAAGATCACACAGAACAAATGGAATGCCTAAAAATGCCCTATATTCCATCTATTCTATGCTTTCCTCCCCCTCCCTTGGAATCTATGATAACCACTAAGTTTCAATTTTTGAGGAATAAGGTTCACAGTTACATGCAATAATATCGAGACCTTAACATATTGGTCTCTTTCTCTTTTATTAGGCACTGCCTTTGTTCTTGAGAGATTCTTGCCCAACTAATTGAAAACATAGCTGACTCCTCAGAATGGGAGTTTAATATTTTTTTGTTTAATGTGTGGGTCTCCACCAACTGAGATAACACACTATGACAAGATGAACACTTTCATATTCCATAGAGGCATTTCCCAGGTGCACTCTAAGGGTCACAACTGTGGCAAGGGAAGATTACTGGTGTGGGGTGTCAGTGATGGGGGTATGTGTGAGGAAGGGTGCACCTAGGCATGCCTCTAAGGCATATGACTATGTTCAAGTGCTCATGGGGAGTTGTCTCGGGGGGTGGAGATCCACACAATAACTGAAAAAATGTTGAAGTCCCATCTTAGAGAGTCCTGCTACATTCTCTAATAAAGCAGCAAGAATTCCCCGAGTACAGGGCAGTTCCTAGCAAAGGAGGACAGACCATTACTCCAGGCCCTTGATATTGATGATTGTACTCATGAACCTTTTCTTGTGAAATTGAATTGTAGCCTGATATTATATATTGCCTGAGTTATCTCCTAAAACCTTTCTTGTTGCTCAAATGTGGCCTCTCTCTAAGTCAAACACAGCATATAAATGCACTATCTTCTCACAGGCATGGGGCATAAATAACTGGGATGAGCCTCCCTGGCACCAAGGGATTATTATCAAGAGCAGACTAGCGATGCATCTGGAAGAAGACCTGGACCAAAAGGGGGAAATATTAAATGCAAATGAGTTTTTATGGCTAAGAGATTTCAAAGTGAGTCAGAAGTTCATTCCAGAAGTTATCCTTATGCATGTCTCAGCAGGATCTTATTGACTGCCACGGCAAACAGTGCCTCAAACAGTGGGGTTTCAGAGGGCTCTAGAGACATTTAGACACTACAAGCAAAGCAGAGAAGCTCAGGAATTTGGCACCCTGTCAGTGGGCCTTGCTTTGGAATATATGTTCCCCAATGTAATAGAGTTAGACTCATTCATAATTTCCCTACACATGGCTCTTCTGCTCCTTTTATTTGAATCTGTAATTAGCACTGTTCTTGTTAATTATATGTCCCAGAGACTTAAATCTTTGGTCTGTTCATATGCTGATTGAGCCCTGGATATCAGCAGAATTGCAATACCTACTCTTCAGTTCATTGGACTTACCCAGGACAATTATAAAAGGAAGATGATGGTCAGTGCCTATCCCAAAAAACAGTGTCTATAACTGCAAGCAAGACAGTTCCATCCTTCTGCCCCATCGGATCTAAGCCCGATCTCAATGAGAAACAGAGTGGCCATCACCATCCCCAAATCCTCAAGATTGGGGAATAAACAATGGATTAAATTAGACTTATTATTATTCTGTTATTCTATTATAGACTCATTGTAGCAATGGAAGAATTTGTATCATTAATGTGAAGGCAGTGGCCACCAGAGGTTCTGAGGGGAGAGAGAAGGAAGAATAGGTGTAAAATGGGGGCATTTTTGGGACACTGGGATTGTCCTGCATGAAATTGCAATGATGGATACAGGCCATTATACATTTTGTCAAAACCTATAAAATTATGTGGGGCATAGTGCAAACTATAATGTAAACTACAGTCCATAGTTAGTAGCAATACTTCAATATGTGTTCATCAATTGTAACAAATGTACCACACTAATGAAAGATGTTGTTAATATGGGAAAATTTTGAAGGGTGGGGTGGGGTATTTGGGAATTCGGTATATTTTCATGTGTCATTTATGTAATCTAAAGCTTCTTTTAAAAAAGAAAATAAATAAATAAGTAAACAAATATAAAATATATATGTTAATATTTTAATTGTTAGTAGCACAAAGAAACTCTTTTTAAAAAACTATACTGGACCATAATCTAATAATTCAGAAACTATTTTTGATATAAAATTGAAAATAATAATCACATAATTTAAAAACTTAACTAGTAAAATCTCTATCCTTAACTAAACATTCTTAATTTCTTATTCTCTTTTAATATGAGCATATATATCCGATAATGTGCATATTCTGCACACACCATATATATATATCATTTAGTGTAATTTATATCATACATATTTATATTATATTTTCACAACTTATTTGCACACAGCAAAACACTTTGCTGGGAAAACTAGTAGAGGTATATACTACTAACTGAAGTTGAAGTTACATATAATATTAATAGCTAACATTTATTGAGACCTTAAATGCTAAATGTTTTTATATATTTTTAAAATTTTTCTCTAGAACTTTGTAAGAATGGTTCAGTTAAGATCTACTATATTCAGATGAGTAAACTGAAACAAAAAAACTAATTTGCTCATGTACTCATAATAAGAAATTTAAATAATTTGCTTATGAGTACACAGTACTTATGATGTTTGTCTTCCAAGTTGAGAGAATGTTATAGAAGATTAAATTAAATAATATAGAAACATGTTCCAAGTGAAAAAAACAAGATTGATAATAAGCAGTTCTCATTTCTTTAATATGCAAAAGTTCTGAAGGAATTTCACAAAAATTTATTGTCTAACTCAGATTGATGGATTATAAATACTCTTATTTTCTTTTCATATTTATCCATAGTTTATGTGTATAAACATTTTTACTACATATATACATACCATTTTTATAAGACAAAGTCTGAGTTATTTCAAAAGTTAAAAAATATCATTGATTTACACAAAATTTTATATATGAGATTTAAAAATTCACCATCATATAAAATGATGAAGCACAAAAACATTTCAATTGCATAACAGAACGGGAATTTCAGGTGCATTTTGCATATTTCATATGAAGGACTATTAAGTAGATATTCAGAGAGGATTTAAAGGAGATATTATAGATTAAAAATATTTAAAAATAAAATAAATTTTTAAAAGTCAAATTATTTCTACTAGTTTTCTTGACATGTTTTAATTGGTTAAATCTAATATAAATATGTAACAGAATACAAATATATAATGTAATATAGGTTTATGTATCTTAATATATGTTATATCTATCTATATATATATATATACCTGTTAAGAATGGATTCATGAGAGGTGTTTAAACCCATGTTAGCATCCAGGACTGCCTCTTCTGAGCCACAAAAGTGAACCACAGGGAGGAGGCCAAGATGGCGTTAGTGTAGGAGGGCACACACTGCAAGCTCCCAGAGCAAGGCCGATCGTGGACGGGGTCCTGCCCGGGGGTCTGTGCTGTGCACGCATGGAGTGAGAAGCTTGGGACATCTATCTGCGCGGATCAATGGCGTGGACGGAACGGTAGAGATTCGTGAGTTTTAAGGCTCCCGGTGGTGTTTGACACAGATGGCTGAGCCCCGCGGTTAGGGAGGAAAAATAAAATAAAATAAAACGGCCATCTGGAGCCACGAGCAGGGCGAAAAAGTTTTATTTTCTGGGGATCTGGCTGCGTGGCGCCCTTGGACCTTGTGTGAACAGAACAAACGAGCTAATCAGCACCCGGTGAACCGGAGGGGGGATTTTGGTCGGGGAACAGAGCTGATTTCCCTAGCCACCCAGGGATAAGACCCGGGCCGCTGCGGAGCCAGGAAGAAGGGACACTTCCCAAAAATGGGAAGGTTCTGTTGGAAGACAGGGAAGGGTATTTTATATTTTTAGACATCAATCTGGCTGCCTGTACTGCCCCATAGCTTTGGGGAGCAGATAAGCCTACCTGAAGCAGCATTAGGCTGAGAGCAGACACGAATCTGCACTCAAACTGATTTACTGAGCAGCCCGGTGACGCTGGAGTTTGGCTCCAGAAGGGGCAGAATCCGCCGTCTTTAGCACTCCTCACTGACTAACAACAGAGCTACAGCTAACCTGGGGAGTCCGGAAGGTGGGACGTGCTTGATCAATTTCCACGGGCCCAGCTAGGGTCCCTTCCATATGAGGGTTGGTCTAGAGGAGGAATTATTTTGGGTCCTGCTTTTGGCTAAAAAAAAATAAAAATTAAAAAAAAAAGTGAGGTCACCTCAACAAATGAAAAATAAATTCTTTTTAATTTAGTTTAATAGCTAAAAGCTGCTTCAGGACCTGCATATAGAAAACTGTGGGGAAATTGATTGATAAACACAAGTAGGCAGGAAGGATCCACGTGGACCCTAGGGGAATCATTGACCCCCCTTAGCTCTGTTTGACAGCTTGCCTGTGTGGATCTTTGGTTTCTCTCTGTTTATTTCTGGTCTCTTGCTACTATTTCCTCTTTCCTCCCCCCTTCCTTTTCCTTCTATTTTTTTTTTTAAAAGGTGCTGCCAGCTTGTCCGTTCTTTGCTGGGCTTCTTTTACAGTAATTTCCCACTCGCTGTATATATTGATTCTGTATTACAAACTATCGCTTATCCTTCCTGCATCTTTCTGCCTTCTGTTTTCTGTTGTGGCTCTTAGAGACAACATTTTTTCATAGGCCCACAACTTAAGGGTGTCAATTTCTATTCCATCTATTTTGTTTTCTTCTTCTTCTTTTTTTTTATTAGTATTAACTTTTTCCTTTCAGATCTTTCTTTACTATTCCTCTCCCTCCTCATAATTCTAGCCTTCTAAATCACTATATATATATTCCTCCATTTGTTTTCCCAGTCCATTGTAGGAACTCCATATTTTTTCCTAGTACACTACACTGCCTACACAACTTAAATATCCATCTCATTAAGTCTCACTTTGCCCCTCTTCTAACTTTTATCAATATTTCTATTATCCTTCTGCCTTCCTTACATCTTTTGATTCCTCTGGCCCTAACCTTTTGCCTTCAAGGGAACATAGAAAGAAGCAAGGAAATAAAATAAGAAGAAAAACTGCCAAAGAGAAAACTTAACTCACATGCAGAACCAACAGCTAAATAAAATTCTAGAGCAAAAAGAAAAGCTAATCAACTGAACAAACCCATCAAGATAATATGATGACCAGAGGGCAACAGAAAAATACAAATGACTCTGAGAAACTGGAAAACATGGACCAGTCCAAAGCACAAAATAAAAACCAGGAAGCAATGCAGAATATTGAACAACTAATCAAAGCTATCCAAACAAATATCACGGACCAACTTAAAGAACTGAAGGAAGAGATTAAGGATATAAAGAAGACACTGGGAGAACATACTGAAGAAATAGCTAACACGCCTAAAAAGGTAATGGATATGATGGTGAACAAAGCCAAGAAATGAGAAAGACGCTGGACTCACATGGCAGCAGATTTGAATGGGCAGAGGAAAGAATTAGTGATATGGAAGACAATACAGTTGAAATCAAAGAGATTGTAGAAAAGATAGACAAAAAGACAGAAAAAATTCAGCATGGTCTCAGGGAATTAACCGATAATACAAAACGTGCAAACATACGCATTATGGGCAACCCAGAAGGAGAAGAGAAGGGAAAGGGAACAGAAGGAGCGTTGAAGGAAATTATGGCTGAAAACATCCCAACTCTATTGAGAGAGATGGATGTGCAGATCCAGGAAGCACAGTGCACCCCAAATAGTATAAATCCCAACAGGCCAACTCCAAGACATATACTTGTCAAAATGTCCAATGCTCAAGACAAAGAGAAAATACTCAAGGCAGCACGAGAAAAGAGAAGCATCACATACAAGGGAAGCACGATAAGATTAAGTGCTGATTTCTCAGCTGAAACCATGGAGGCAAGAAGACAGTGGTATGACATAGTCAAAATACTAAAAGAGAAAAACTTCCAGCCACGAATTCTTTATCCAGCAAAACTGGCATTCAAAAATGATGGAGAATTCAAAATATTCAGAGATAGACAGAAATTAAGAGAACATGTCAATAAGAAACCAGCACTTCAAGTAATACTAAAGGAATCTCTTCAAGTTGAAAGGAAAAAACAAGGGAGAGAGAGTTGGAAGAGAGTTTAAAAACAACTGAAAAGACACAAAGAGAAACAAAACAACATATGACATACATTAACCCAAAGAAAAAATGGCTGAAGTAAGAAATTCATTACTAGTAATAACACTGAATGTTAATGGATTAAATTCACCAATCAAAAGACACAGATTGGCAGAATGGGTAAGAAAATATGATCCATATATATGCTGTCTACAACAAACCCACCTTCTACCCAAGGATTCAAGGAGGCTGAAAGTGAATGGCTGGAAAACCATTTTACAAGTTAACAATAGCCAAAAAAGGGCAGGAGTAACTATCCTAATATCAGACAAAATAGGCTTTAAATGCAAATCTATTGTAAGAGACAAAGATGGACACTACATAGTAGTAAAAGGAGTAATCTCTCAAGAAGAGAGAACAATCATCAACATTTACGCACCTAATCGGGGTGCCTCAAAATACATGGGGCAAACTCTGGAAAAACTAAGAGGAGAAATAAATTCCTCTACAATTATAGCAGGGGACTTCAACACACCACTATCATCATTAGACAGAACATCTGGGCAGAGAATCAATAAAGAAACTAAGGCACTCAACAATACATTAGAAGATTTGGACTTACTAGACATATACAGAACACTACACCCAAATACAGTGGGATTTACATTCTTCTCGAGTGCACATGGAACATACTCGAAAATAGACCACATGTTAGGCCACATAACAACACTCAATGAATTCAGAAAGATTGAGATTATAAAAAGTAATTTCTCTGACCACAACGGAATGAAGTTGGAAATCACTAAGGGCCAGAGAAACAGGTTAGGCACAAGGATATGGAAGTTAAACAACACACTATTAGACAAACAGTGGGTCAAAGAGGAAATTTCAAAAGAAATCAGTAACTACCTTGAAACTAATGAAAAGGACAACACAGCATATCAAAACCTATGGGATGCAGCGAAAGCAGTCCTGAGAGGGAAGTTCATAGCCATAAATTCATATATTAAAAAAGAAGAAAGAGCTAAAATTGAAGACCTAACTGCACACTTGGAGGAACTGGAAAAACAACAACAAACTAAACCTAAAGGAAGTAGAAAGCAGGAAATAACAAAGATTAGAACAGAACTAAATGAAATAGAGAAAAAGAAAGCACTGGAAACAATAAACAAAACCAAAAGCTGGTTCTTCGAGAATATCAACAAAATTGACAAACTCTTAGCCAGACTAACAAAGAAAAAGAGGGAACATATGCAAATACATAAAATAAGGAATGAGCAAGGTGATATCACTACTGACCCCACGGAAATAAAGAGTATCATAAGAGGATAGTTGAAAAATTATATGCCAACAAGATGACAATTTAGAGGAAATGGACAAGTTTCTAGAAACCCACAAACAGCCGACGTTGATGAAAGAAGAAATACATGAACTCAACAGTCCAATTACAAGTAAAGAGATAGACTCAGTCATTAAAAACCTCCCAACTAAGAAGAGTCCAGGACCAGATGGCTTCACAGCTGAATTCTACCAAACATTCTGGAAAGAGCTAACACCAATTCTACTTAAGCTCTTCCAAAAAATAGAAGTAGAAGGAATATTACCTAACTAATTGCATGATGCCAACATTACCCTAATACCAAAACCAAATAAAGATGCCACAAGAAAGGAAAATTACAGACCAATTTCTCTAATGA